>BMAV01006133.1:57193-81268 GCA_019973955.1 Trichonephila inaurata madagascariensis | reverse complement strand
ATGTTCTTGGATTTCTATCCTAATCTGTCTAATGAGAGCATTGACTTCCCTTTTATAAGGGGGATATCTAGTGTTGTTCCAAAGTTTACGGAATCTGTTTTTTTGTCCTAATGAGCTCTCTGATGTTAATAGGAAGGCGGAGGTGCGTAGTTTTAATTACTCTAGTGGAAGTGGATGAATTAATAGCGTCCGAGACAATACTGCTAAAATTTTGAACGGCTTGGTCCAAATCATCTATAGTCGGATTTCCTGGCATGTTGTAATAAAGAATTTCTTGAAATTTAATCAGGTTAGTAGTTTTAAAAGTTTGAAGTATAGGTGGTAGATAACTATTAGTGATAAAATCAAATATAACTGGATTGTGATCACTGCTAAGTTCATTTACAGTAAAAACATTAGAATGGGAGAAATTAGCTGCAAAGCCGATGTCAATAATAGTGCTGGGAGCGTTGTGATTGAAATGTGTTGGAGTGTCTGGAGCGATAATATCGATAGCTGAGCCTATAGCCCAATTGCTAAGAATACTACCGTTAGCATTGCATCTACCGGGGTTCCAACTCGGGTGTTTGGCATTGAAATCTCCAAAGAGAAAGGTTTTATTATTATGGCTGAGAATAGCATTGAGTTCCGTGACATTAATGGAGCCGTGTGGATGTTTGTAAGCGCACGCCATAGTGACTTTGGTGTTGTTCCCTAGCTGAATGATAACCGTTGTGTTTTCAAAGGTGTTGGAAGTACTAACGATGGCGTGGTGCTTTATGGAATTTTTGACAAAAATTGCCGTGCCCCCGCCTCTATGTGTGAGTCTATCACTTCTGTGACAAGTGTAATTTGGAATGCTAATTCGGTCCGGAGGACGAAGATGTGTTTCTTGGATCCCGATTAAGTCGGGGTTATGATAAATGATGCTATCTTTGAGTTCTTCTAAATGTTTTCTAACACCATTTGCATTCCAACTGTATACTCTGAGAGTGTTACTGTTAAACGCACTGAATTCTATTTTTTACTGTTTTCTTGTAGGGCTGCAATTAGAGTTCCCCTCTGTGTCATCATAAGTGCCATTTGTTGCATGATCGAATTGGCATCAAATGTGTTGTCCTTAGAACTAGGTGTGATATTTTTCGCCACTGCCGAGGCATACGATTGTGGCTTTTGCTGTTGTGGTGTGGCTTTCTGGGCGCGCGCCTTGGCTTTCTCCGTCCAGATGTTGTTTTTGGGTTTGTCTTTTTGTTGTTTCCTGTTGATTGGGTTGTTGGGGCATCCTGAAAAATTGGCTGGATGAGGTCCGCCGCAGTTTGCACATTTAGCTGGGGATTTGGCTGATTTTTTACATTCTGCGGTGAGATGGCTGCCGCTGCATTTAAGACATTTAGGGGCTCTGTTACAGAGACGGGAGGGGTGGAAAAATTCCTGGCAGCGATAACACTGCGGAGGCATCTGAGAGCCCTTTAAAGGTTCAATGACCACTCTAAAAAACCCTATGTTTGTGATATGGAAAATTTCTTTATTTTCCTGGGTTCTCTTGAGGACTACCAAAAAAAGTGGCATGTTTGTGTTAGTCTTTCTATTCCTTAGAATAGAGATATGGCTGGTATCGAACCCAAAACCCTTGAGTTCTGTCGCGATCTCTTTCTGGTCAAAATCTGTAGGTAGCCCTCGAATAACAGCCTTAAGCTGTTTATTGTCAGCCATCTCGAAAGTATGCGACCTCATTTTTTTAGCCTGTAGATAAGATTGGAGCTTTCGATGCTCAATGATTGTTTTTGGAAAAACCCGAAGTTTTCCGTTTTCAAATCGCCCCTCGAGTGTGCTACCTATATGACTACTCAATGTGTTGAGCAGCCCGGTTGTATTCTGGCTTGCATCGATGACGATGGAAGCTATTTTTTTCTTTCGTGAGACGAGAGTGAATTCCTCGTCCTCAGTGTCCGTGAGGTTGCCGTCGCTTTTGGCGGAATCCCGCGCGCTAACAGCGACGACCGGGGTGGCAGCCTTCGTATTTTTAGTCTCCGAGCTGCTCTCGTCGGATGAAGATTCCCCTTCCATCGCCTCCGATTCCGCGTGGGCGATAGGAGTGGGGGAAGGTGTTGGATTGCCGGAGCGGTTAGGCTCGATGGCGCGTTGTTTTTTCCCTGCTGTGCCTGGGGTAGGAGAAACCGTGGCGCGCTTGTTTTTGCTTCTCTTCGCTTTCGAAGGAGAAGGTGAAGGTGCAGTGGGGAACTTGTGAGCATTGAGTTTCTTTATATCCTCGATGTATTCCTTAAATTCGCGGTTTTGCAGCCTAATAGATTTACGCGAAACCTTCAGTGCAACGAATTGAACTTCGTTAATTAACTTGAGCTTATTAATATATCTAATGCTCCGTCTGTTTTCCTTAACGTATCAATTATTTCCTCAAGTGTATCGATGAAATCCTCACATTCGGAGCATGTCGCGATGTGATCTAGAGTGTCGTAGGCCTTAGCAACATCAAAACTAAGAGGTTCCAATGAAAAAAGCGTACTTACCAGGGTAGACGCCACATCTGTCTTGGCTGCAGACATATCCATTCCAAAATCCAGGGGTCGTAAACAAGAAATCCAAAGCGATCACTTAAAAGTGATCGCAGATCCAGGGACCACGTGTATCAGCCTAGGCTTAACACACCGCGTGGTAGACTAAGTCCGATAAAAATCGGAAAAATCACGGAAATAATCCTAATAATAGGATCACAACTGACTAAAAACAGGAACCAAGCCGTTAAAATGACCAGAAAACAATACACCAGCTCGATGAAGTCGGATAAAACAATCCAGAACGGGGTATGACGATTGAAAAAGGGGTCGCAGTCTAGGACAGAAAAACTGCGTGTGGAGGCTACAACGACAAGAAGCAGAATGAAAATAGTCTCTGATTGGCTCCCCACTTTTCTAAATCTACTTATACCCTATTAGCTGAACCTTTGGCTCGGCCAATAGGAACGCTCCCTCTCCATGTTCTGACTGAACTTCGATGTTCTGCTTTTTTCCCCTGCACTTTCTGATCCTCGGTTTCTTTCTGCACCCCGATTGGACGGTTTAACTCCGCCCACTTTTCTGATTTTTGTAATTTCATTTTTTAACTCTTAAAGAGCTTTTTTTGTTTATTTAAATGTAGTCTTTTAATATTTAAATTTTTTCTCATTAAAATTATCCTTCTAAAATGGGCAATGGTAAATTTTTACAGTCATCTTAATTCCAGGATAGGAGGTTAGAGTCCGGAAGGACTATGTACTCCACAAGCACCCCAACGATTCCTCGCCATTGGTTCCTCGTCGTAGTGGCCACACCTTCCCAACACCCCAAACCAAGAACTCATTGCAAAGCCCACTCAGTTCCAGATATGGGGCGGAGGAGTCTGCCTAGACTCCAGTCCCCAATGTGAAAGTTGAAAGTCGCACATACAAGAAATATGGAATTCTCTTCCACAAGCAGACATTCAAAATCTGTTTGACTCCATGCCACGTAGTATAGCAGCACTTATTGCAGCGCGTGGGGGCTACGCCAAATACTGATTTTGGACACTTAATATTGTTTTTTTTTGCTTTGAAACTTTCGTCATTTATTTGTACTAATACAAGTCGTTTGTGCATTAAATTTCATTTAATTCTGATGGTTCCTTCATGGTATTGCATTTTTTAAAAACAGCAGTTTAGAAAACAAATATAGGACAACAATGACAAATGTGTGTGCTAAGTTTAATTATTTATTCCTTCTTTCTATTAAGATCTATCACTGAGATCTCACCAAAGACTTAAAATATGATGAGAAAATAAAAGAATTTGCAGCACAAAAATGTAGAAAAGTTTTTTTAAAAAAATTATGCTATTGTTTATAACACATTTAAATTGTTTGAAATGAAAGAAAAAAATCCCTTAAATTTCGTATATTTTAAATTTTTTCCGCAAAAAAAAAAAAAAAAAAAAAAAAAAAATTTTTTTTGGAAAATGACAAAATTTTTAATTATTTAGGGGGCCCCAGATATTGTTAGCCTAGGGCCCCCAAAGGTCACGGTCCGGCCCTCTTTGTACGCATTTGAAAAATCACGGTTCCGAACATAGTCGGATACCTTAAGATATCAACTAAGAGATATTTATGATGTTTTATTTTGTTTATAATAATGCTGAAATTGAGTAAAATTATTAAAGATGAGGTCTCCGGATTATTATAAACTCTTTTAAAAAATATTCAAGTTTATGTACTACATTATTATTTAGTATAAAATCTCTTAAATTGCATAAGTGTATTAAGTAAGCTATTGCAGACTAAAGTTCAAGGTCTAATATCTGCTATGGAACTCAAAAAATTCTTAAAAGATTCTTTGAAGGATCTTCGATAGGATATCACTTTCTATGAAATATCTGAGATGCAATAGGAGTGGCAGATGAGACTTATATCCCTGCTAACTTAGAGATGATGCAGTCACATCACACAGTTTGACGAAGAAATTTTAATTTTAAATAGGAAGCACGAGATGACCCGGTGAATAATCCTAAATTAAAAATCTAGGTATTTTTATTTATTTTTTCTTACGATTGATCCAGCAGTTAAGACCTTAGAATGTACATTTAATCTAATGAGTACTCACTGCAAATGTGTTTGAAATTTTTATACAATAGGTATAATTTAAAATATATCCCTAAAGTTAAGGAAATAAAAATTAAAAAATTAGAAACAATATTGATCGATGGAGAATCAACGGATATGAATGCGCATTTGATCTAGTAGATGAAACATTGCCAGTTTCGGCTTTGTTAGGCAAAAAAGAAAGCCCAATTGAAGCTTTAAAACTTATTTCAACTTAAGAATTTGCACCAAATCTTGCTATGGCATTAAGAATTTTGATTGTTCGCTAATAAATGGTGTAAGTGGAGAGAAGATTTTTCAAAATTAAAATTAATAAACAATTTCTTAGGATCCACAACTATCTTCTTCAAGACAGATTAAATGTTTACGTTGTATTGGCTAGCGAAAATGAATTAGATGAACAAACTGATTTTACAAAAATGATAAAAAAGTTTTCAGAATTAAAAGTAAAAAAAAAAAGAAAGAAAGAATACTTGTAATTTTTATTAATTTCGCAAGAATTATTCAAGTTTTATAAGTGTGTACATATATGTGATCACAATTTACGTTTTTTAATAATAATTTATTACTTTAGGAAGGGGGCGGCATTTTCCATTTTTGTCCGGGGCGGCAAAACTGCTAGAGTCGGCCCTGCTGTGTCAAAAAGACATACAAGTTGATAAATTTGCAAAAATTCAGTATTAGGTAAGCAGGGATCTACCCGAAATCGAAAACCATGGCAAGGGGTCTATGAGACAAAAAAAGTTTGGGAACCTCTGGTTTAAACAAAAATGGATGATTGCAAAAGCAAGGGGGATTCTTTCCTCAAGAAGCGCAGTTGTGAAAGCGAGCAAGTTTCTCTGCAAAGCGTGTAATTCTTGTGATGATTGTGAAAGCCATATAAATCAATAATCTGCACGCCCCCGGATGATTTTTTTTTAGAAAACAAGGGGGGGGGGACACTAAAATCCCTTCTTTGATGGATTCTCCTCAATGACCTTCAATCACCTTCAGTACTACGCATGTCAATTCGCACATTAGCTTAAAGCATAGCAACGAAGGAAAGCACACTAGCGATAAAGAAATCTTTTAATGAATGAATTAATCTTTTAATGGGAAAAATATGATACAACAGCATGGGTTCCCTTTTTTTATCACATTAAAAGATATTTCTTAGGTAATAATATGTAAATATTTAAGTTTTACAATTATAAATATATATTAGTAATAAACATGATGTATAAAGACGTTAAATATATGTAAAATTTCAAACAAAATTTATTTTTTAAAGACGTGAAGATAAAAGGATATCATTTTCTTTTGATTTAATTTTTTCAATGGTTCATGTGTTATTACAATAACAGTAAATGTTTTTTAATTTTTGCAGGAAAAAAAATCAACTATTATTTTTTACAGTTAAATTTAAAGTTATTGCTTTAATTAAAAAAAAGTGTGTGTGCTTATGACCACACGATAGAAGTGATAACTTCAAATTTTGTAATGTTATTTCAGAGGGACAATGTTATTGTCCTATAAAATTATTAATTCATGTTTGTACTCGTAAAATAATATTTTTGTGCGAAATATGCAATCATATTTGGGAATTAATTGTATTCTAAGCAGGAAACAATAAGTTTATGGTAGCTGATATAGGTTATAGCTCCTTTAGACTCGAAATTTTATTTAAATATCTATAAAAAAACCCGTCACAAGCGTTGTTCCGTATTTCCTCGTGCTTCATTTGGATCATTTGACATAATTAAATTAAATTTTGATTTTAAAAAATGAACTAAAGGTTTTGATTTGTCTTTTGAAAAATCTACTTTAAAATTCCTACTTAAAATGATAACAATTTGTTCAGAAGACCCGATCAGGCTTTGTGAATTTTGGTTGTAATTTAATAATATTTAATTCTATCTATGAATTAATCTAAGCAAAGGGATAGTAAGACAGGTAGTGGATTGGGAAGAGAGGAATCTAGGTCAAAACCTTTAAAAAGGGATTTAATCAGAAGATTTATATCACATAATCTCTGGCTTATACTAGGTCTTTTGTCATTGTATGTCAGTTTTGTACAAATATATCTGGTGCTGCTGCAAGGAAAGTCTTCTTTTTTTAAAATTACATTTTATTTTCTTGTATTTAAATGATTTAATGAAATTTTTTCTTTTAATACCAGTATACTTAATCTTGTTATTTTAAATTTTTAATTGTTTTAATTTTCTTTTTTGACTCAAAGTATATTTAAGTAATGTGATTAATAGAACTATTTGTTCATTGTTGTTCCGATTCGCGTAAAAAAATAGATTTTTATTCTTACGATCACTGCAATATTGCTAATGATAATTATATTATTTACTTTGTTCTGTAAAAATTTGTCCTTTTTCTACATTTTATGTTTAACTCTAGAGTAAGATTTCTCTTTCTCGCTAAGCCTATGTTTTAAAAATATTACTTTTCATTTTCATGCTTCAACTAGGATTAGAATTAATCCCGCATTCATTTTAGTAGAAAGAAGTGGCGCGAGGGGGGGGGGGAGACCCACTTAGATCGAAGCTAGAAACTTTACTTTTACTGCCTGTTGGTGGAGGGACAAACAAAGCGCGTTTTAGCAAGACCATCTTGAAGGACCAGGCCGCGATAGAGTTTTAATGACGTCACGAAAGAAGGGAATGCTTTGCTAGTCACAGTGGCTGTTAGGAATATAAAGCTTACGACATTTATTTCTTTTCAGGTCGTAGACTAATATTTCCACATTTATAATGATTATTTTTTGTAATTCTCATTTAGAATATTTTCAGATGAAAGTTATGTATTAATACGTTAGAAAGATGTCTAATATTTTCCAGGAAAAAGGGGGAATGACACTAGTGAAAGGCTCATAACAATGTAAGAAACATCTAAGTAAAAACTGACTCAATATAAAATATTTTCAATCAGATAAAATAACAAAAGCAACATTTACTTGCAAAGAAAATATGAAAAGTAAAGCATTAGAGGCATATTAATAAAAAACATGGGAATTTAGCAACATTTTGCTGTAATCAATGAATCATAATAAAGGTTAAATGCATGCAAAAATAAATAGAAATGCAAAATTCATGCAAAAATATATAAAAATAAAGAATGCAATTCATGTAAAAATATATACAAATATAGAAATGACACAAACAGTTTTAGATACCACAGTAATTATACAGCTAAAATAGATTCTAGATTATGCGTCAGGAAATATATACATTA
This sequence comes from Trichonephila inaurata madagascariensis, assembly GCA_019973955.1. Lineage (NCBI taxonomy): Eukaryota > Metazoa > Arthropoda > Arachnida > Araneae > Nephilidae > Trichonephila > Trichonephila inaurata. Next base: position 73,442 of record BMAV01006133.1, on the reverse strand, counting down.
GAAAAGAATACTTTACCTGTAAATCTGGAAAAAAAACTTTTCATAGAATATATTATTAATGAGACAATGTACTGAGATTACTTTCAAGTTTTGAATCATTTGGATTTGTACTGATATTATTCAAACCAATTTTTACATTATTTTTTTATTCGTTACAAATAAATATTATGCCAAGGTAAAAATATTTAAAAATCAAACAAATTTTTTTTTAATTAAAAAAATAGTATTTTACATTTAACATCCTTTGAATGCTAAAATCTTCATGAAAATGATTTAAACGAATAATGTAAATAAATAGAATTATTCTTTAAGTAATAGTTATGTGAACTATTTTAAACATGTGCATAAAATCTATTTTGAATAAAAAAAATGAAGTATAAGGAAGTGCATGTACATTAAATAATGTACCAATCTATGATTGAATATTTAAATAAATAAAACAATGAAATATAAAAGGCAACACATTGATCTAACTGGCCTTATATTTTTTATTTTTCGATTAGCCTGCACTGTTAAAATTTCTTCACTGCGCTTTTTTGAATAATTATTTAAGCATATATTCCAGAATGTAATGAATATTTTTAAAAAATACGAAAACGCAGGTGTTTTACACTTTACACAAGATGAATGAAACGAATGCGAGACATTCCACAACTCATATAATTCTAAATATGCTTCTGTTGTGCTTGTAAACAGATAATTGGCAATTAACTTTCGAAAAATTGATCTCTTTATTTGAAAGAAATATACAATTACAATCGGAGCATCCGAATTTTATATTATGCACGCATAACCCGTAATGTACATTAAAATTTTATTCTCTTCTATTGAGATATCCTCTAATTTATTTGAATTGTTTAATACTTCATTGAAATCCTTAATATCTACTTTAACATTAAATACCTCTCCTGAATAATTTGAAGTTAAATTTTTCAGTGAAATAGTACCATATTTATCCGAAAAGCGCAATTATTTTTCAGCTTGCAAAATTTTTCCTGCATTACAAATTTAAACATACTTTTCTTAAGATTGAATAGCCATAACATGATGAGAACAGAATTAATAAAACAAAGTTCTTCAAAAACATTAACCGTATTAAGAATATTTAGCAATTCACTGAAAAATGTTAATCAATATGTTATCTCATTCAAATAGGATGGACAGCCGGGAAAATGTAATGATATGTATCTTATTTGATGTACAGTTGGGTACATAACCATAACGAGGCATTACTAAAAATGCGTGGAGTTTTAGGTTATGTTATTAATAAAACTTTTAATATTTTTAAGATAAAGATTTGATCGATTAAAAATATATATAAATTTAAACACCAATTTCTCATATAGAATAACACATCTTAATTTACAAATAACTAGTGATATTGGCATAAATGCATCAGTTTGTTATACTCAGTTATCTTCAAAACTAAAAATAAATTCAATAATGACTCAAGAATAAAGTTATACAATAATATAAATATTCTACCTTTCTTTATATTCAATGGTATCGATGATATTATGTTCACTACATTTCATATATAAAAACACGTGGTAATATAAAACACTATATCACAAGCTTTAATGGAAGACTGGTGAAGTGATGGTTCGAACGAGGGGAAAATCGTCCCTCCTTTGATCATGTGACTTGTTTTGGGCGGGTTTTCTGTCGCAGCCTTCAGAATCAAGATAGCCTTGGTTTTAGAGTGGTGAGGGAAAAACGTCCCTCCTTTCCCTTTTAGGGGTGTGTATGTCCGGCTGAAGGCGAAAAAAGCCGAATGAGCGTTACATTCGAGAGCGTGACACACGTTCAGTCAAATTCACTCTCTAGCAAAAAAAAAAACGCGTCAATAGAAGTTATCACTTCAAAAAGACTTCAGTTCGTTCGGCTTAGACTTTATTGTTCAATCACTATTCGATTAGATTTTACTGCTAACTTTCAATCACATTGGACCAAAAATTTTATTAAAGAAAGAGAGTACTTTGTACCACCTAAAGGTTTTTTAGTACTGCATATTTTTTCTAATTTCAATGAATACTTTTAACAAAAATGTACATATGGACATTTTTTTTCGGTTTTCTCTGCATTATTAATTTATTGCAGAAATCTTAATCTGTGTACTAGTCGTATAAAACAGTAAATTTGCCCGTGCTTATCAATTCTGTTTTTAGTAGAAGTTTCTTTACAAAAATTAGCGATTAGAAAATATTTACAGAATGAAAAATGTAATTGAAATTTACTATAAGAAATAATTTTACTTAATTGTGTTATCATAAGCCTTCAGTAATTATAATTTAATTCTAAGATGGGTAGAAGAGATAAGTAGGAATGTAAAGAGAAAGCCAATGAAGTTTACACTTCTGTCACTGGCGTAGCCAGCGCTGAGGGTGCCCTGTATCAAAATTCCTTCGGGGCCCTTTTATAGATATAGGAGCCCTGTTAGTGGAACTGTAGTTACACGTCTTGGGGGCCCCGTATCATTGATACGGTGGTAGCTACTCCCCTGACTTCTATGCATGTTAAAATTATTCGTGTACTATGCACTAGGGATGCATTTTGAAAACTATTATCATTATATATGTGTTTGTGAGCGGATTTTTTGTCTGTGTTTCCTTTCTATTCTGAGAAAAACAGACAATTGTGTTGTATTCTTTAATCTATTTACCTCATACATATACATTACACTTGAATTCAAAATTTAAGTAAATTTTCAAGTTGTGCAGTAACTGCGAAAAAAAAAATTTCACTGGGTGACATGAAATTCAGACTCCAGAGGTGCTATGTAGCACAGGGGTGGGCAAACTTCTAATTTTTTCAAGTTGTTGTGGGCCCATCCAGGAACGCAGGCGTGTTGAGCTAAGAAAAGCGTCTACGATATTTATTACAACTTAATAATAAATGTGGAATATGAACTTGCCTATATATAACTACAATAAAAAAACTTACACTTTTAAGACCACGTTGAATGCAAAATGCAAGATGCAAACATAATAATAATAGCCACAAATATAATACTATCAAATGATGCATTTATTACTAAACAATTCAAAATACATTAAAAAATAAATTATTTTTTATCTAAAGTTATTTCTTGTAGTTATAGTCAGTCGAAAACTTAGTCAGCATACTGTCAGCCAATCTGGAATATTTCGGTATATAATTACTAACGGCTAATCACCCCAAAATGGCGGTCCTCAGGTGGATCGTGATCGACTTAATGCCCACCCTGAGGTAGCATTTAAAGGTTGATGAAAGCATAATAGCCGAAAAATGAATAGTAAGCTTGCATTATGGAACAAAGCAGAAAAGGCCTTAGTGACAGAATGGCGTTAGTCAAAAACATTGTCCGGCCATGAAATCCACAACAAACCAAAGTAATTTTAACTTCCTCTAAATGCAATCGTTGCGTGACACTGTTCATACTAAATACCAAATTATACAGCAGTTCTTAAGGCAAGAGTTGCTTCAAGTAGTACCAGTTTCAGCTGTCTGATGTTCTTCGGAGGATATGATCTTACGGCGAGGTGTCTCCCCAAAGCATCCCACACATGCTCGGTGGGATTTAAATAGGAGGAACAAGCTCGCCAATCCCTTCCGCAGATATCTTTCCTTTTTGGAAATTCCTCAATAACAGAGGTCCTTTGTAAGTGTGTATTGGCGTCTACAAAAATAAAACCTGGACCAATGAAATCTCGGAACTGACGCTAGTGTGGGAGGATCAGTAACGTCTTAAGATTCTTGAGGCCCTGAACTTCTATGCGAAAGTAGGCCCCACCTGCCTCCGTTTATCAGATTGGTCTCCATACATGACAAGTTCAACCAATGGAGTACACAGGAATTTTTCAAGAGGGAAGGATTGAAAGTCCACGATTCTCGTATCATATTCCAATACGCCGCCTAACATATTCTTTTGATTTTTTCGATTGTCGGGTACAAAAACAGTAAAAAATAGATTATTGAATAAATAATTAGCAATAATTACTAAAATAAATTAATAATAACAAATGCTTAACTACATTTTTAGTAGCGTATACATAGCATTATAAATCAATCGAAAAAAATCTAGGTCGATGGGGGGGGGGGGGCGGCCGCGGGGATTCATTCCTCTCTTGTGTGTGCCACTGAGTTCAGCAAAAGCAATCCATAATAAAATAAAATTTTAGAAAACTCGTTTTCCAGATTTTAGATACAGAAAATCAGTAATTATAGCTTCAATTAATTTGATTGATTGGAATTTACGTCACAACTGTTAATAAAATTTCATTTTCAATACTCATCAAGTTTAAATTATTCATACGTGATTGAGTAATACGTTTTCTCAATTTTTCGGAGAATATTTCCGGAAATACTTGTTGACGATTACTCTTAGATGAGTGGTAATGTTAAAAAAAGATTTTGGTAAGATATTAAAATAGGAACTCTGTGATATTTTATTTTCGTATTAAACGATTAAAAACTAAATTTGGGATGTATTAATTTACAGATAAAATACGTATTATATAAAAGTTGAAAAAATTAATTTGAAAAATACTTTGTAAATTTTTGAGTCTTACAATTGTTATTGGTTGCTTGTTTGAGCTGCCAGTTCTTTATTTTGACGTCACTACTTATTAACTTAACAATAGTCCATTCGAAATTTTGTGTTTGTATCAAGAAAGTCTTCAGTGTACACTCATAGACAAAAAAATTAGCGCACCAAGAAGGAGTCGTCAAAATGAAAAGAAATTTTACATACGTAATGACTACTTTGATATAAGTAAATGAATAGAAAATCAAAGAAAAAGGATAATTTATTTCAGAGAAAAAGGCAAAAGAACGGAGGATTTAATTCCCTGTTCAATCTCCTCTAGCGCGAATGCACGATGCGATACGATCGGGCATTGAGGCATACAAGTTCTGTATGATGTCTTGAGAAATTTCGTTCCATGTTTGCTGTAACCTTGCCTCTAGTTCATTCAAACTCGTGGGATGCCCAACTCGCTGTCCCAAATGATCCAAGATATGCTCGATTGGAGAAAAATTTGGGGATCGGGCTGGCCAAGGAAGGGTAGTAACTATGCGGAGACAGTCTTGTGACACCCTTGCCGTGTAAGACCGAACCTTGTCTTGTTAAAAAATGGTTCCTGAGAGCTGTTACATGAGTGGCAACACATGTGGTTGCAGGATGTCATGGACATACCGCTGGGGTGTCATGGTGCCATGGATTAGAACTAGCGGTGACCGCGTATTGTACGCAATGGCACCTCATACCATCACACCAGCTGTGGGAGTGGTGTGTCGCTGTAAAACAAAGGCAGGATTGAGGCGTTCACCAAGGGGTGTCCACACACGAACACGATTGTCATCACTGTTGAGATTGAATCTGGATTCGTCGCTAAAGATGACCTGGTTCTATTCCGCTTCAGTCCAGTTTCCTGGAGCGCGGCACCACTCCAAACGGAGGAGTCAATGGGTGGGCGTCAAGGGCAGCACACGTGATGGGCACCGCGATCCCAAACGTCCTACATCCAGGCCCCTTCGTATGCTTCGAGAAGACACTAGTGTCCCTAGTGAAGGTTCTAATTGTGCCTGGATGGCGGCTGATGAAACAGTTGGCTGTACGCGTGCATTTCTTACGATAGGGCGGTCTTCTCGACGACTGATCTGTCGAGGGCGTCCTGAGTCTGGTCTTCGTGTAAATGACATCTCACGGATCCACTGGTCCCTACACGTCCTCACAACACAATCAGAGCGGCCTAATTGACGAGCTACTCGCCTAGCTGACAACCCAACTTCCATCATGCTGATGATTCTCCCCCTCTCAAACTGTGACAGCTGCTCATGTTGTCTTCGAAAATGGCGTAATGGCATGTGTACCTCAGCTCTTCCTTTGTAAATGTAAATGATTTAGCACACTCAAACAAGCGTTGGTTACCTGTTTTATACTCCACGGAGGACGACGTTAAACGCTCTCTACCGGCTATACGTAATACGCAATTACGCTGCATTTCTAATCATTTGCATTTCTCCCCGACATGTACCTTCATGCCAAGTTTCGTTACGATCCCGTAATTATTTCTTGGTGCGCTAATTTTTTTGTCCATGAGTGTACTTAATATACACTGCTGTGGACATCGTAAATGCAACACCAAGAAAGACAAGAGAGAGCACAACAAAATTTATTTTGTAGATATCATGTTGACCAATTATCAAATGATTAAATTTATAGACTTCTGAAAAGTGTGGTTCCTGCCAGAATCAGTAGCCAGAGTAGCCGCCATTGTTAGAGATCACCACTGCCACACGCCTCGGTATTGATTCAAAGAGACTTTGGATGTGTTCTTGGGGTACAGCAGACCAAGCAGCTTCCACACGTTGCAAAGATTTGGTGTGTCAGCTGGGGGTGTAATCTGGGTCAATCGTTGAGCAACCATGGACCACATGTTTTCTATCGGCGAATGATCCGGAGAGCGAGCCGGCCAGGGAAGCAATTCAATCTGGTGATTGACAAAGAACCTTTGGACAATGCGTGCCACGTGTGGTTGCACATTATCCTATTGAAATATGGCTGTGGCCAAGCCCTGAACGTAAGGAAGGACAACTGACTCCAACACCTCGGAGATGTAGCGCTATCTGTTTAAAGTCCAGCAATGCGTACTAGAGGAGTGCGAGAGTGATACCCAATACCGCCCATAGCATAATACCCGGTGCAGGACCAGTGTGGCGGTGCATAACGCAGCTGTTCAGCATCCTGTCTCCACGGTGTCTCCAGACTCGAATCTGACCATCATGGTGTTGCAGACAGATGCGTGATTCGTCAATAAAGACAATTTCATTCCATTCTGCCGCCCACATCCTTCTTTCATCGCACCATTGGCGGTGTAGACTTCTGTGGTTCTGAGTCAAGGGTAGACCAAGCAATGGACGTCTTGTGGACAGACCACTCTGCTGTAAACGGCGTCGAAGGGTACGCGCAGACACTGAATGATGCGTTACAGACTCAATGTGCTGTGCTATGGCTCGTGATGTGACTGAGTGATCCGTCACTGCCATGCGCACAATTTGCCTGTCCTCACGTGAAGTGGTGCATTGAGGTGGATGTGATCGACCACATCGGATCGTCGTACCCTCCTGCATCCAATGGTCATATCCGCATTACAGTTGTTTGGTTTCGTCCAACACGACTACCGATTTTCCTGAAAGATAATCCGCGATCTCAGTAGGCCTCTATCCTTCCTCTGTCGAACTCGGATACTTGACCAAAAGCTGATCGGTGTTTTCTACGAGACACAACTGATAGTTTTTTGAAAAAACCTCAAGAAAAACACAATTGCCGAACTTGAAACCATCGAAATCTAAGCCTTAAATAGCTCTTTGAGGTGGCTCCACAGGCGCGCGTGATGTGTGTCAGCGGTGAAATTCTTATCATTTGCATATCTCACCTCCGCTAATGCATGTTGTAAATTTCATGTTAATTGCATGGTTCCTTCAGGGTGTTGCATTTACTGTGTCCAGCAGTGTATATGTATACTGAAATATATATTTTTTTAACTTTTATTATAATACTAGCTGCATGGCCCGGCGTTGCATGGGCTTTTTCTATTTTTATAAATTTCCCCTTCCCTTCACAAAATCAGCTCTTCTAATATTCTTTTTTAAAATTACTGTTTTATTTCCCCCTCCGCTTAGCCCGGTGTTGCATGGGCTTCTACCGAGTGTATAACTTAAAATTCCCTTTTTCGAAATTTTTTCTCTTCTTTTCATTGTTTGACAGGTTTCTCTTCATACCCCCGGAGTTGCATGAATAACATATTGTTATGGAAATTCCCCTTCCCCTCTCGCTGTCCGCACTTCCTGGTGTGCATGTATGATTTCTATAATAAAGTCATTACAATTCCCTTTTTCGAAATTTCTTCCGCATATTTCTGTTGTCAGACACGTCTCTTTTATCTCTATAGCCCGGCGTTATAGTGGCTTTTTTGAGAGTATAGAACTATATATTTTCCGTCCCCCCTCCAGATATAAGATTTATCTTCAAATTATGATTAAATAACTTATAAAAAGACAATATTTCTTTAGCTAAAAAATTATAAATTTGAAGCAATAAAAAGAAAACGTTTCTAATGCGAACAGTAACAAAAAAATAACAAAGAAAAAAAAACTTTTTCACCATTTCTTAATAATAGATAGTTTCTAAAATATTAAAATGGATTTCAGATTTTTATTAGTCAATCGTTACACACAGTTAACTTAAAAATGTTTCAAAAATGTATTTATATCCAAAATAGCTGAAATGCCTGTTCTTCGCACGGTTAAGTCTTAAAAACATAAAAAATCCACCTATTATAGCAATTATATTTTATTTAGGGAGGGTAAGACCCTATGTGTGTGCGTGTGTGAAGTAGTATAACCAAAAAATAAAATATTTTTTTCAAATGAATGTTCACATTATAAATAATTGTAAAACAATTGCAATTTGGCCTCAAAGTAAATAATAATTTAACAAAGACAAATATTTCATTGCAAGAGAAAATTAGCACATGCTAGAAAGTAAATATTAATTTAACAAAAAATAATATTTCAGTGTAGGAGAGAAAATTAGCATGCTAAATAGTAAATAGATGCGAATGAATGCAAATATAAATAAAAATTATAACAGAAAAGTGATAGCGGTAGCAAGTTTCTGCTATGGGAACAATGTGTGAAATAACCTGCAATAGATAAACCGAAAGAAAAATTAATGATGATAAACTCATTCACTAAGTAAGAAATATTAGGAAGCCTTCAACTGGAAAAAAATTAAATTAGTATTATTGAGGTATGGGTGCAATACTATGTAACATCTCTGTAATAAATCTAATATAGAGTATTAGATGTAATTCAATACTAAAAAAATTAATTAGTATGAATTAAAATCAAAATCTACCTAAAACGGATAAAACAGGTCCCCATTGAAATAGTCAAGAACCAACAACAGTACTATATGAAACAAATAATAAGCAATGTTTCTAAAGGAATTAATTAATGAAACAATACTTTTTTGCAATATTTCTATTAAAAATTATAATTTTATTGCAAAGAGCAAACGAATGAGTACATACAATGATAAATAATTATAGTGGTAAGTGAAATATATATATCATATATGGACAGGATAACATACAATATGCATATGATCTCCAAGAAGAGGAAGATAATCACAGAAGCAATGTTAAACCATGATGGCATGAGATGTAAAATCACTTCGACACTGAATTTTAAAGAAATCCAGAGGGAAATATGAGAAAATCTTTTCAAGGTGCATCTTTTTTCAGTGTAAACATTTTTCGATCACAAATGATACAGTTTTCTGGTTTGCATGATTGTCCGAAGCAAAATCATGATGAAAAATCTGGTCAACATTGAATTCAAAAGAAAATATGAGAATATTGTTTCAAGGTGCACCTCATTATAGTTTGAGCAAATAGCTTTTTGTTAAAAAAAATTTCTGATTTTTTTCCATTTAAAACAAAGATGAGCTCTTATCAGTCATAGGGACCATAAGGCTAAAAACAGTGACATGCAAAAAAACATGGTATGTTCTGGTTTCTCATATAAATAGGAAGCATTATCTTCACATACCAATGTGTTAATAGCAATTAGTTTGAATTTGGTGTCATTTCCTTTCTGTTATGCTTTAAGCAATATTTTTCTACAATGAAGAAAACATTGAATATGCCGATGAAGGGGAAGAATAGCAAAAATCTTTATTTTCAACGACAGAAAATGGCAAAGATATGTAAAACATGTAACATTTATATGTAAAAATGTATACAATTCATGGGTATATATACAATCAGCATGAACAACAAATTGTCAGAAGAAAAATTACTTCGTTGTGCATTTAATCACATCCATATTTTTTCGAACAGATGTTTTTTTTTTTTTGGTTTTGTGAGCAAATGGACATGACATGAGAATAAAAGCAGGCGAGAAGTGAAGGTTTTTATTACTGAATGTAAAAAAAATTCTTTGATATTTGTGCATGAATAGGTAATCGTGATCTAAGATTCTGTTTAAAAAAGCCTCAAATAATTATTCAGCTGAAAAACTGACTTTTGTCTTTGTATCACGTATAACTCCCACATCACGCCATATTCGATAGTTTGTAAAAAAAAAAAATGCAAGCACATATATATATTCCAGTTACTAAATATTATTCTTGGGGAGGTGACACTTGGATCACTAATTAATATTATTTTAATGTGTAAATTTTATTAAAATTACATTAAAGCTTTTTAATACTTTTAAAATTGTGTTTGCATAAAGTACGTATAACATGTTGATCTACTTTAAATATTATGTTAAAATATACTCTCCTGCGTGTGGGTGAATAGAGTTCCCTAAAAGTACTTACAGTTCTAAGGGTTCCGTGGGTCGAAAAAGTTTTAGGACCACTGGCATAGAGGATCTCTTTTGTGAACCCTAAATTCTTCCTAATAATTAGTTTTATAGGCTTTAAGAAAGGAAAACAGTTGTTTATGAGGTTATTAAACATTATTTTAATAATACCAAATTTGTTCCATCATTATTTCTCTCTCTCTTTCAAAATTAATAAATTAAATCGAGTATTAGCAGCGTCAAAGTCTTTTTTTTTTAAAAAAAAGTTGTCAAAGCTTGATAAGGAAATGCAAGCAAATATGAATTTGTATTTTTTAAATATAATGAGTTATTCACATCTAAATATTCCAATACTTATAAATGTGTAGGTTTATAAGGCTTATACGATTCTTATCCGGTTTCATTGAGAAATTCTTAATAAAAGACGAATTCAATGTATAAACTCTATCAAAAAACCTCTTTTTTTAGAGAGCTATTTTTTTTATGCAATACAGTGTAGTTGCTGAAGATAGGTACCATTGGTATTATCAAGCATAATAAGTTAAAAAAAAGAGTTAAACATTTCATTCAAGGTTTTCAGGAGTATTTAAAAAATCCGCTGAAGCTTTTCTTTTCGTTTTTTTCTCTGTAAAATCCTACACATTTAGCATTTAAACAAGTCAATAATCTTTTCATGATTTATTTATTTTTATTTAGAAGCAAATTTCAGAACATGAACTTCTTCCATCATTTTTATTTTTAAATTTATATAAGGAAATATTGCTGATAAAAAAAAATTACAAATCGTAACACATTTTGTGGCAGTTTTCTTAAATTATTTATTTAAAAATTTCAGCACACAAGCATTTCAAAACTCTAAGGATCTACAGGTAATTCATGAATAAGTGATATCTTGAAAAACAAGGTGGTTATAAAAAAGACAACCCACAACAAACATCTCGTTTATTAATGGTCAATGTAATTAAAGAAATAAAAGAAGACAACAAAGAGTTGAATTAGCCATTTCAATCCGATATAATTGTTGAATGTTGAGGAAGTTGCGAACAATATGAATTCATTCCATATTTAAAATGATGCATCAAGTTCTCTACAGTAAAGCGGTCAAACACAAAACAAACATCAAATTTTGCACTAAGTTCACGAACGTTGGTCGTGCTCGCCCAACTCTTTCTTGCATAAAATAGACGATTGGAAGAATAACGGCCTAAGTCTACTGCAAAAGCAATTCGTGTCTAGAAAGGTACTCACGGTTTTATTTCAAATACCTTTAGACTAGAGGTTTCCAAACTTTTTTTGTCCCTTGCCATGTTTTTCGGTTTTGTGTAGACCCCTACTTACCTAATATTAAATATTTGCAACTGAAATGTTTTTTGATAGCTGGTGTAGCACTACTTTCTTTAAAAGTTTTATGTTTCTAACCGTAGTTTAGTAGAGTGTTTAAACTTAAGAAATACATGGGAATGAATTAAACTAAAATTTGATTAATAAATGAAATAATTGTGTTACATAAAGTAACTGAGCAACAAACGTTTTTATAGATTCGGATAAATCTGTTGCGTCAGTAACAAATTTTCAACACATTTGGCTTTAATCCTTTAAGATTTAACTCTAAATCTCGGTAAGTTCTATCCAATATCTTTCTTATTTTATTTCTGTTTTTATTTTGGAGATTGGCAAGCGCGCTGAAACTCCTCCTCTCTGGGAAAAGCAAGTAAAATCTTTCTTGAGATGTTCCATAATTCAGGATAAATAACAGGTATATCTTTTTAAAGCCAAAATTGCTGTGACATTCGTTTTTAGTTTACTTTAAGATATTCATTAGGGCTATTAAAATCAGTTGCTTTTGTAATCAAACATTTTTTTTAATGCGACAACATGAATTTATTACCTACTGTGATATTACCGTAGTCAAAGCATTCTCAAACCTAGTTTCAAAATCTCAATAAAGGTCATTTAAATGTTGAACATAAGTTAAAACGTCATTTTTCTGGTAGAGTGTTCGTGACAAATTGAGAAACTGTTAAAATTTGTGACGTCCAGTTTTATATTCCTTTAGCTTTTATTTTTGGTAGACACACAATAAACTCTGAAATGATGGTTCTTTTTTAATAAAATTTATGCTGTCGCCTTGTAACTGTAAATTAACCCCAGTAAATTTAGTAAATAAAGCTGTTAAATAGGTAAATCTGGTTTACACTTGATTAAATTTTCTTTTAAAATTAAAGTCACGATCTGATTGAGACTATCGTAGGCTCCCATTTACGCCTCATTGACCCCCAAATTATTTTTTTCACGTACGTGGACCCCTTGCAGGTCATCATAGACCCCTAGGGGTCCATATGAATCACTTTGGGGATCACTGATTTATACGAAAATGAGCTGTTGCCAGGGCCATATTTGCACATTTGTGACTCTGGCCAAAGATACAAGTCTGCATCTTTCCCTAAAGTGTATTTTACATAATATTCAATCAAATAATTGGCAATGTTATTTGCGAAATAATACAATGCTAGAATTGAATACCAAAATTCCAAAACCTGCTAGTATTGAGTAATTTCTTCGTGACAATGACCATGACCTAAATCAATGATGGCGAACCTATGACCCGTGGGTCAGACACTGACCCACGAAAGCTTTTTAACTGACCCATGATTGCTAGGCAGCCACTCGTTTGTTTACACGGTGGTTTTTTTTTATAGATTTTCTAATTTGTGTGTGGATTATTTATATTCTATTTGCAATTTTTTAGACATTGCATTGACACATCCCTGAAGTAGCTATTTTTGACTGGACTAATGATTTCAACCTCGGCTATAAATTTTAGCTTACCGTACTGTGGAAATTTGCGATAGTTCACCCCGAACTTCCAGGACGGGGGAATTTTCGTAACCCTAGTAGTGGGGTAAGAGTGTAATAAGAGAAAGTAGCACCCACGAAGAGTCGGTGAAAATTTTTCCAGCTTGTGGTGGGAAAGATTAAATCCTTGAAACTTTTTGACCAGATCAGTTCCAGTCTACCATACTTATTATTACATCTTAAAAAACCCGACACAAGAGGCAGTTCCTTCCCAGTTACATTCTATTTTTAATAAGAATATGATTTATAGAAAGCTAGTTTCCTGTTTCAATATTTCGCAATCTTCTGGTATCTGTAATAGACTGAAGTAATTTTGTCCCCCCCCCTCCTCGCTCCTTTGTTCTGTTGCAGAGGTGTTTTTTCTTCTTTTTCTGTTAATAATATAATATTGTGTTGTATTTTCTTGTTCATGCATATTTTTGGTATCATTTCCTGTCTATCTCGGTGGTCCATTTTGTACGGTATTTTCCTTATTTTATATAATTATTAATGATATTATTTAAAAATTTGTTTTTAAATTTTTTGAAATTTTGATGCATTTTCGGGAATGGAAATCAGGGTGACGTTAAGGCAGTGGCGTAACGTACACCCGCGCATTGCGGGAGGCCAGGAACTGTAGGGGGTCCAAAACTTGACTGACGCAAAATGCGTATTTGAGGCCCAAAACCTGAGTTTTTAGGGTGGTTCTAGTATTCAACGTTGCGCCTCTGCGTTAAGGGCGACAAATGGGCACAAAACGGAATATTCCGCTTAGAGCAGTGTTCGGCAAATTGCAGTTCTTCAAAATTATGCTTTTATCTACAATTAAAAATTATGTCTGCTGAAAAGAGATATTGTTTACCTTTCAAATTTATAAATATCTCTTAAAAAGTAACTTGTATTTACATGAACATTAAAATTTTTGACTGGTGTACTGACAGAATTTATTGTTAAATATGTATTTGATTTATCTCTTTAACGATTTCTAGTTATATATTTGTATTTAGTATTGAGAGATTCTGGTATTTCTCTTTAACGTGTCTTATTTTCTACTGTGTAAGTCAAACGTCAGCTTCCTTTTATATTGAACCTTACGTATCGCTGGTCATCGTTGGGCGCTGGGACGCGATGCGTCCCTCCGTCCCATACTTGGAGTATTGGGCTCTGGATGTTGAGTGGCCTGTATAAACTGTGTGAGCTCCCATTGGTGCCTGGATGTGGAAGGTAGGCGGGGCTAACTTGAGGGTATGGAGTGGAATGGAGAGCAATAAATTATGGAACTTGGAATTCGGTTACAGTGATCAAACACTCTTACTCGTTGCATTGGAGTCGGATAAAGTTAAACTATTGAGTCGGAAGCCTGAGTGGGTCGCATGGAAATTAAAAATAAGAAATTAAGAAACAGTTAGCTATTGAGGGGGTCATTCCCACACGGGAATGACCGAGAACTATTGTCAAGGAGGGTTATAAGAGTCCAGAAGTATCCTTCTGGGCCTTTTCTTATTGAGATTTGGATCATAGTTCTCTAGATTTATTATATTTGCGTTATTAATATTAGGTAGGTTATTGAAGAAATTTTTAGCAAGTTTTTGAATATAAGATTTAAAAGTTAAAAGTTTAAGTGAATTATAAATATTTTTATTTCGAGTATATATGCAAGTATGGCTTATTGATCTGATTAAAGAATTTTGAGCACAATCTAAAATTTTAATATTAGAATTAGCTGCAAGACGGCTGTATTATATTGAACCTTGAAGGGTTCAAGGCCTTAAATCGTGAAATTTGATCTTCTGTAACTTTCTCCCCATCTCGGATTGGGGGCTCTACGGACATTCCTCCCACTGTAACGTCGTATCTAACAACTGGGGTCGGCGTCTTTTGTGGACACGACCTTCACACGTACGTCTTGCAGCTGTCGATGAAAGGACTAGGGGGGGGGCGGTCTCGCCACCTCTTTTGACCCCCGAAGAATTGGACCAACAAACACACTTGCATCTTACAGCTACAGATAAAAGGTTGAGGCGTGGCTGACCTCGCAACGCCTTTTGTGACCCCCGAGGAGTCGAAACTCGCTGACCGGAGAATGAGAGAGAGATGCTTTGAACTTACTCGGGAGCGGTGGCCAAAAAGGATTCCTCCTCTCACAAAATATTGGACTCTAACAATCTTTAAATAAGTTTAATAACTTCAATGTATAATTCTGTAAATAATATTCAATAGTTGTGACGCAAATAAATTCAATATTTAAATTAACCAAGATAACGCTGCCGTTATTTCTTCAAACGTTACACCACCCATAGAATGTCCGCTAACCTGAGGGGAACACAGGTTTCTGGAAGGTAGCGAGAGCCACAGCTGTTTTATTTTACTGCGTGAGTATAGTTACTTGAAGTTAAAACAAACTTATGATCTCTACCATCAACACAGTCGCTTTCAAAGAAATTGGCCTGCTGAAAAAAGTTTCTCATTTAGATTTAGCTCGTTTAAAATAACAACAGGTCATCATGTTTTTAATTTTGAATTATTTTGTATTTTTGAAAGACTTAAAATGACGTACAAATATACAGTAGACTTTCTGTCAGGTATTTCTCCGAATAATTAATGTTGGTACCGGTCTCTTTTGAATATGGAATTATTAAGAGACATTCTATATAAGTGACACTGATAAAAGTTTCAAACATAAAATATAAAATAAGAAATAAAGATATTCTTTTTTGTAAAAAGACAAAAGCTTGTGTTTTCCTTTTAAAAAAATCAAATATAGTGTGTTGGCCTTATAAATCAATAATAATAGAGAAAAAGAACGAAGGGGAAAAAAGTTACACATGCTCTAATCGGCGCCTCGATTTAATAATAAATTAAATCGAATAATCTTTTGTAAATATGAATATTTATGCATAAATTAATTGTGTTATAAATAAATTTTCATAAGTGAAAAATTATTTTAACTGAAAGGACTACTGAGTTAAAAAAAAACGAAGTTATTCTAATTTCAATGACATTATTTGTACGTATCCATAGTTAACAGAAATGGATTGAAAAATTTTATTTTTGGATT
>BMAV01006133.1:0-52193 GCA_019973955.1 Trichonephila inaurata madagascariensis | reverse complement strand
GACAACAGAGGGGAGAAATTTTAAGAAAAAAACGCTGATAATTATTTCAAATGGTTGTAACTCTGAAAATAATGTGAATTTTTCAAAAATCATAGTTGAGCCTCTGTATAGAAGTCTGAGCTATATACAGGCAAGATATTATTATAATAGAAGCATTTTTCACAAAAGGAGAACACTTTGAAAAACGGTTATTCTAAGTTAATTTTTTGCCGAAATATTGTATTTAAATAGTTTTTTTTTTGTCAAAATGTCCTTAAAACAATTTTATACATGTATTCTAATCTAAGTGACACTAAATATCATGTAAGATTTCCCTTTATGCGCCTTTTTAAAATCACGGTTCCGAACGTAGTCGGATACCTTAATGCAATGAATGAAATTAATATTAAGAAATATTATTTATTATTATATATGTACTATTATTATATATTTACATATATATATATATATATTATTATATATGTACTATATACATATATATATATAACAAAATTGATTATAAAATATTTAATGAGAAATCTGTTGCTGTTTTTTTTCAGATAGTTTTTTGATATTAGATTCATATTTCGTATACATTAGCTTAACGCATTTCGCAGTTAATTCCCTGTCAAGTCTATTTCTATTAGAAGATTTTACAAAGTTCATTGAAGAAAACAATTTTTTACACGAATATGTGGACCCAAACATCGTTAAAAGACCATTAGCTAGTTTTTTCATTGATATGAAATTATTTGGTAAAGAATCCCATAAGTTAAATATAATATTTTCTACTGTGGGATCAGTATTATCTGCATTACTTTCACATAGTTTTGCTTCTACTTCAGAAATCAAGTCTTCAAATTTTGTTTTCCACACTACGCTGCTTCGAAATTCAACTAATTCCATTTCTAAATTATCGATTCTTAGCCACATAAATTCGATTAACTCCATTGTTTCAAATTCTGTTTCGTATGGATATAAAAGAAAATGAAATGTATTTTCCTTACTTTTAAATTGATTGAATCCGTCCTCAAAAGCGTGTTTTATTTCATGCATAATTATTATATATTTTTTAATGCATGTTCTTGGATGTCAACGGAGTTTTCAAAAATCATTGTGTTTTGAAAATGTTTTTGTAATTGAGGAAAATATTTCATGATTTTCATTTTCAAATCCTTAATAAAAATGTCAAGTTTTGTCATAAATATTTTAATATTTTCAAACATCGTTAAAACAATTAATCCATTAATCCATGCCCTTGAAGTTTTTTTATTCAGTTCATTAAAATGCTGAGTGATGTCGCATAAAAACATTAAATCATTAAACCATTGTATTCTTTTCGATCACGCCATATTTATCAAACCATTCAGCTTGATATGGCCTGGAACTTGTATGGCTGGTTTTTAATTTTTTAACCACCGACATAGTACAAGGCTACAATTAAAAATATTTATATTTAGAATACAATAATTGGAGAACAAATGTTGTATTAACATACCTAATATAACCTGCTTTTTCTAAAAAATGCAACACCATGAAGGAATGATCAAAATTAAATGAAATGTAATGCACAAACGACTTGTATTAGTTCTAATAAATGACATAATTTTCAGAGCAAAAGAACAATATTAATGTGTCCGAAATCAGTATTTGGTGTAGCCACCATGCGCTGCAATGTGCTGCTATACGACGTTGCATGGAGTCAAACAGATTTTGAATGTCTGCTTGTGGAAGAGAATTCCATATTGCTTGTATGCGCAGCAAAAGCTCTTCTTTTGAAGCTGCAAGACGCGGATCACGAGCGAGACGCCGACCAACCAAATCCCACACTTGCTCAATAGGCGACATATCCGGCGAATAAGCAGGTAAAGGAAGAAATTGCATGTGTTGGGCTGAACAGAAGTCTCGAATAGTCTTTGCAACATGTGGGCGTGCATTAAGCTCCAAGGTGCCTTTAAGGAAGGGTACGACTTCGGGCTGTAACACTTCACGGACGTACCTTTTGCTGATGAGATTACCCTAAATTCGTAGCAAATTCGATCGTCCATGATACAAAATCGCACCCCAAGCCATAACTTCAGGTGTTAGGTCACAGTGTCGTTCGATAACACACTCTGGAAAGAAGCGATCACCAATATAGCGTCTAATATGAATAGGGCTATCATGGCCTCACAAATTGAAGCGTGATTCATCTGAAAAAACAACTTGGTGCCAATCAGCTTGCCAGGCTCTATGCTCATGAGTCCATTACAGACGCAGGGATTGACAGTTTGCCATGAAGGGGATCCTGTATAACGGCACTCTTGCACGCAATCCACGGTGCAACAAACGTCGACGAATTAACGAAGCCGACATTAGTACACCTGTAGCAGTAGACCAACGGGCTGCCAACTGCCTGGAGGAAGCTGTACGGTCATTCGCCGCCATGCGGAACATGTGTCGAACATCGCGCGCTGACGTCGCCTTCCGTCGTCCACCGCCAGTTTTTCGAGTTGTACGGTGCTCGTCGGTTCACTGCTTCCAAACTCGCATTACTGTGGAACTGTTCCTCTACACACGAGCTCCTATTGCGCAATAGGAAAATTTTCCTTCTCGAAAGCCAATAATCCTCCCCCGTTTAAACTCCATAATTTGTTGTAATTTCTCCTTATGTCGTCATGGAAACATACTTAGGTCTCACTAAACGTTCACCACTAATAAATAATCATTAACTATTTTCAATGTCTCGCTACAGCCCTTTATTTATACGCTTTCAGCATTAATTCAGAGGGCGCTGCGCACTTCACGCATGCGCGGTGGCTCTGAAACTTTATTATTTTACATAACATCCTATAACTGATATTTGCTGAAAAGTTCATTTAATTCTTATGATTCTTTCATGGTGTTGCAATGTTTACAAACAGCAGTGTACATACACATCAATACACATCACAGTAGAACGTAGTTTATCCGAACGTTTATTATCCGGAGCGTCAAATGTCCGGACCAGTTTTTTTTTTTTTTTTGTCAACTACATGTACTGCATATGAATACGTTTTCGAACAGTGCAATACTCTACAGTTGTTTCGCGTGAGGCCAAAAGTGACGGGAAAACCCAAGGTCAGGGATATTTGGTAAATTTCTGTTGTGTGATTTGGTTAACATCTGCGCGTAATATTAGGTCAGTTTGTTTCCAAGTGTACGGGTGTATACATGCTCTTTTGTTGAGTTGTGAACGGCGAAAAATAAGTGATGATTTTCCATAATAAAAGTAAAATTGCTACATTTTGTACCTATTTCGCTTGTTCTTCAAGCACGTTTCCTGCATGTGATGATTAATATTCATATAGTGTCCGGTTTCATATACTGCATGGATTGCATTCGGTTTTCGGTTATCCGAACGGAGTCCGGTCCCAATTGATTCAGATAAACGACGTTCTACTTTTCTTTTAAATACTTTCGAAAGGGATGCCACTAAGGGCCATTGGATAATGGATGCCAGGACCGGCTCTAACAGTTTTGCCGCCCAGGACAAAAATGAAAAATGCCGCACCTCTCCACAAAGTAAAAAAAAATATTATTAAAAGATGTAGAAATTGTTCATAAATATACACGCCTGTAAAAAGGAAATCTATTTTCAACAAATCCACATATACATCTATGAACAGCACGCACAAAATATAGAATGAATTTACATAATTTTTAATCTAAAAAAATGTTCTACTTATACAACTCCCACAAAAAAAAATACTTTCTATTTTAATCTTATTAATACAACACTAGAAATTAATAATCTTTATAATCACTAAAATTAACACTAATAAAAATACCCAAAAAATAGATTACAATAATTAAAATAATAACAAAAAATACATTATGTTTCTCAGTCAAATAAAATTCTATCTTTTAGCTTCCTCAAAAAGTATAATTTCGAAACATTTATCATAATATTTAAATATAAACACATGTATAATCTCATTTGGAAATATATTTTTAATACTAAAATAATGTTACTAAATTTATCTTTCTTTCGATCAAAAAAGAAGAAAACACTGAAATAACTCCCATGTTACTGATCTAATTCAGTATCAATCAATTCTGACCTAATTCAATCCGCAATAACACATGTACTTATAAGAATATAGTTACCAAATAGTGTTACTAAATTTCTCCTAATGTAAACAAACAAAAAAAAGGGGGAAATAAAAAGAATCTAAAACCAATTCTGTCATATTGATTTAACATGATGAGTTAGAAAAATGAACCAAAATTTGCAATAAACAAGACAAATGAACCGCATTTTTTTTTTAATTCTGGGAACAGTAATGAAGATAGTTCCCGAAGTGGAATGCTCTCTAATGAAAAAAAATTTCGCGTCAAAAACATTATTTCGATTGAATCCAAAAATAAAATTTTTCAATCCATTTCTGTTAACTATGGATACGTACAAATAATTTCATTGAAATTAGAATAACTTAGTTTTTTTTTAACTCAGTAGTCCTTTCAGTTAAAATAATTTTTCACTTATGAAAATTTATTTATAACACAATTAATTTATGCATAAATATTCATATTTACAAAAGATTATTCGATTTAATTTATTATTTAATCGAAGCGCCGATTAGAGTATGTGTAACTTTTTTCCCCTTCTTTCTTTTTCTCTATTATTATTGATTTATAAGGCCAACACTATATTTGATTTTTTTTAAAAGGGAAACACAAGCTTTTGTCTTTTTACAAAAAAGAATATCTTTATTTATGTCTTATTTTGTATCTTATGTTTGAAACTTTTATCAGTGTCACTTATATAGAATGTCTCTTAATAATTCCATATTCGAAAGAGACCGGTAGCAACATTAATTATTCGGAGATATACCTGACTGAAAGTCTACTGTATTTGTACGTCATTTTAAGTCTTACAAAAATACAAAATAATTCAAAGTTAAAAACATGATGACCTGTTGCTATTTTAAACGAGCTAAATCTAAAAGAGGAACTTTTTTTTTTCAGCAGGCCAATTTCTTTGAAAGCGACTGTGTTGATGGTAGAGATCATAAATTTGTTTTAACTTCAAGTAACTATACTCAAGCAGTAAAATAAAACAGCTGTGGCTCTCGCTACCTTCCAAAAACCTGTTTTCCCCTTAGGATAGCTGACACCGGACATTCTATGGGTGGGAGGAATGTCCGTAGTGACCCAAGTCCGAGATGGGGAGAAAGTTACAGAAGATCACATTTCACGATTTAACATATATTGTGGCCTCGAACCCTTCAAGGTTCAATATAAAAGGAAGCTGACTTTTGACTTACACAGTAGAAAATAAGACACGTTAAAAGAAATATCCGAATCTCTCAATACTATATACAAATATATTACTCGAAATCGTTAAAGAGGTAAATCAAATACATATTTAACAATAAATTCTGTCAGTACGCCAGTCAAAAATTTTAATGTTCATGTAAATACAAGTTACTTTTTAAGAGATATTTATAAATGAGAGAGAGAAAGGTAAACCATAACTCTTTTCAGTAGACATAATTTTTAATTGTAGATAAAAACATAATTTTGAAGAACTGCAATTTGCCGAACATTGCTCTAAGCGAAATATTTTGTTTTGTGCCCATTAGTCGCCCTTAATGCAAGGGCGCAACGTTAAATACTAGAATCACCCTAAAAACTCAGGTTTGGGGCCTAAAATACGCATTTTGCGTCAGTCAAGTTTCGGACTCCCTACAGATCCTGGGCATCCCGCAATGCGGGGGTGTACGCGTTACGCCACCTCCTTAACGTCACCCTGATTTCCATTCCCGAAAATGCATCAAAATTTCAAAAAGTTTAAAAACAAATTTTTAAATAATATCATTAATAATTATATAAAATAAGGAAAATACCGTACAAAATGGACCACCGAGATAGACAGGAAATGATACCAAAAATATGCATGAACAAGAAAATACAACACAATATTGTATTATTAACAGAAAAAAAAAAACACCTCTGCAACAGAACAGAGGAGCGAGGAAGGGGGGTGGACAAAATTACTTCAGTCTATTACAGATACCAGAAGATTGCGAAATATTGAAACAGGAAACTAGCTTTCTATAAATCATATTCTTATTAAAAATAGAATGTAACTGGGAAGGAACTGCTTCTTGTGTAGGGTTTTTTAAGATGTAATAATAAGTATGGTAGACAGGAACTGATTTGGTCGAAAAGTTTCAAGGATTTAATCTTTCCCACCACAAGCTGGAAAAATTTTCACCGACTCTTCGTGGGTGCTACTTTCTCTTATTACACTCTTACCCCATTACTAGGATTACGAAAATTCCCCCGTCCTGGAAGTTCGGGGTGAACTATCGCAAATTTCCACAGTACGGTAAGCTAAAATTTATAGCCGAGGTTGAAATCATTAGTCCAGTCAAAAATAGCTACTTCAGGGATGTGTCAATGCAATGTCTAAAAAATTGCAAATAGAATATAAATAATATACACACAAATTAGAGAATCTAAAAAAAAAACCACCGTGTAAGCAAACGAGTGGCTGCCTAGCAATCGTGGGTCAGTTAAAAAGCTTGCGTGGGTCAGTGTCTGACCCACGAGTCATAGGTTCGCCATCACTGTTCTATGAAAAATGACTAAAATTAAAACGTCAAGTGGGCATGGGGGAAAAGGGGGAGGGGTTATATCAGTTCTAAAAAATAAAAAAAATTCATGCCACTTGGTTAAGCGATGACTAGCATATTTCTGAAAATATGGAATACTAACACCCTGTGTATCACACCACTAGCTACCGTAATCCCAAATTTCAAAATCTTACAGTGATTTTTTCACTAAAGTGATTCTATTAATCACAGTCACAAATCAAATAAAACATTGCTGGCTTAGTTAAAATTAATGTAGTTTTGAGCCGGTTTGAGAAAATGAAGTCACCCAAATTTGACTCTACATAAAAAGAAAAATTATTTCGAAAGATGAACCATTTAGTTAAGATTTTACAATGGTACAAAACTTGATACTTTTCTTTCCATAACAATTATCGCCAATATATATATATATATATATATATATATACATAAAACGACTTTGTTTAAAAAAATCTTAAGTTTGAAACTCAAACTAAGCAATAAATTTAAAAATAAAACGGGAAACATTTTTGCAATACTTCAATGAATTAAATGTTAAAAGCGTTTGCCTGTACTCGAATGTAGTCTATACATCTTTTTAAAAGTAATCACTTAATGTGAGTCGTGAGTAACTAGCTAAATTTATTTCTTTCATTGCTTCAGCAATGCTTTGGAGCAGTTAAGTTACATTTTCGATTGGTTTGAAAAAAAAAGTTAGAAGGGAAACACTTCGAACATTTAATTCATTAAAGTATTGCACAAATATTTTTTACTCGAGTTTTGACTGTGATTAACAGCACGGCTATGCAAGATCACGTTGGGGAAAATGTACTGTAAAATTGTGAAATTTGTGGTTACTCTACTTAATGATGCGATGAAGGATGTCAACACAGGTGTTCTTAAAATGAAGATGTTTTTGCAAATAAAAAAAAATTGGCTGTTAACTAAATGGGCCAGCTTTTGAGTAACTTGCCTGAGGTAGTATGTAATATTTTTTTCTTTATGGAGGGAAAATATTAGGGGATATAATTTTCTCAAACTCAAGCTAAGCAAACTAAACTTTTCTATCAATTCAAGCAAATTACGTTAATTTTAACTAAACTAGCAAAAAGTGTTCTGCTTGATTTGTGGCTGTGATTAATATCACGGCTATGTAAGGTCACGTTAGTGAAAAAATAACTGTAAAATTGTGAAATACGTGGTCATTGTACCTAATGATGTGATAAAGGTTGCCAATTTTCTACATTTTCAATAATATACTAATCATTACTTGATCAAGTGATGAGGCTTTTTTAACAATTTTTTTTCCATAACTGATATGACCCTCCTCCTTTCACCCCGTGCCCCTTGATGGTGAGTTTCGGGACACCCTGTATACATATATATGAAGAAATATTCTTGAAGCTCTTATGTCTCTTTAATAAGTATTTCTTTAATATTGTGAAACAGATTTCTGGCGACAATCAATATATTCTTGAGCCCTAATCAAGAGACTGAGAAGGCACTTTAATTGATACTTCAAACTTTACACATGCACACCCATCTGTGGGAAAACTGAGAGTCTAAATAATTGTAACATTCACCAGAAGTCTTTCTAAGGGATTGAAACACATGACCTACTGGTCATGAATTTTGTATTGCATCATCAGGTTAGCACTGACTTCCATTAAATTAATTTAAAGATTTTCTTTCAATTGCTGACCTATACTTATTTTGAAGTATTCTACTTGTATGGTTTCATGAAAAACAATAATCTTTTATTCTGAAGATATGATTAATTATTTTAGATTGTAATAAAAAAATCTATTTTTAAGGGGAAGAAACCTAAATACGACGCGTAATTTTTTGATGTAGAGAGAAGAAATGTAAATACAGTTAAGTGATAAATTTATAACAACATAATACAGGATGTCCAGGCTTAAAGTATCCAAAAGTTATGGCTCAACGGAGCTACCCATCAGATTGTAACAAACTGTTCATCCGTGGATTAGAAACCCCTCCAAGATTTTTTGGGTCTAGTCCGAACGGCCGCACGTGCGCGCATTATTCGGCAATCGTTGTCTATAAACTTGTTACACTGACTACATTAGTTAAGATGTGGATGCCACAGCAAAAGGCGCAGTGCGTACTTTGGCTTACGGAATTTAAATCAGTCACGCGTGTACAGTGACATGTTCGAACAGAATGGAATGTTGTTACTGGCTTGCCTAATAGACTTACCAGGATTCCTACAAAATGAATCACGCACACCATCAACAGTGTCTTCTATCACGAAAACTTAAGGATACTTACCAGTTTGAGATACCAAAGTTCCCGTCTCCTTTTAAGTTCTTTCCCATTGATGGATAGATTTTGATGTCGGAGGATCGACATTCCATTTTGTTCGAACACGTCGCTGTACACGCGTGACTGATTTAAATTCCTTTAACCAAAGTACGCACTGCACCTTTTGCTGTGGCTTCTACATCTTTGCTAATGAAGTCAGTGTAACAAGTTTATCGTCTGTGATTTACTTAATAATGCGCGCACGTGAGACCGATCGGACTAGACCCAAAATATCTCGAAGGGGCTTCCAATCCACGGATGAACAGTTTATTGCATTCTGATGGGTAGTTCCGTAATAATAAGCCATAACTTTTGGATATTTAAAGCCCGGATACACTGTACAATGAGAAATTTTAGTCATTCTTAGGCTCATATTAATGAAAAATACGTATATATGCATACACATATATGTTCACTCACAAAAAGAGTAATTTCTTGTTTTTGTAAAAAGAAACAACACTACAAATCCTTCCTTTACATTATGACTCTGTACTATGAACTGATCCTATTACTTAACTCTCAAATTCAGATACGAATGACCTCTGAAAAGGTAGTCTTCCCGTTCTTTGATATAAGCCACTCTTCCTCACAACAGAATAGCCATTGAGGTGATTGATGTCATAGAAGGGGAGTTCATAAAGGAACAAATGTTACTAAGATGGGGAAAAAATGTACCCGGTAGAGGTCATTCAGGCTAATCTTAGCATATTCATACATACTTACTGTAAATGGGGAAATAAAAATAAGTGACCAGGGTCAATGTATGTTTGAAAAAAGAAAAACGATTCTTTTAGCGGACCTAAAATTGAAACCAGGATGAGGACGCATTGGGGGGGGGGGGGGTAGGTTACTAATGAGGCCCGCGGGAATTCGGGGGGTAAATGAAATTAGTTTAGAAAAAAGTTTTTTTTGGTTTCGATCTTTAAAGGTATGAAATAATCTGAACGGACAGCAACGGACTTTAAGAAGTTAAAAAAGTAGAATGAGTCTTTGAACATTACGTCATTATTTTTCAATGTTGAAACAAAAGTTTTAAAAAATTAACGAGGAATAGTTTTTTGAAAGCCAAGGAGGGATTTTTTGTCCTAGAACTTTTGAAATTGGTGAGTAAGATTTTCACTTAAAAAAATATATTACCATATTCTTCTTATAATGATCGAAAATATTTCGAAGAAAGTAAGTGCATTATTAATGATTCCCACTCAGAAGTTATTTTTAAGAATAGAAAAAAAAAAAAAAAAAAAAAAAAACAAAAGAAATATTTATTATTTGATTTGAAATAAGTACTTTCATTTAATGTAATAAATAGCATTAAAAAACTGATTTTGAGCAAACATACATTCGTCATGGCTAAATCTACAAAAATTACTTTAAAAGTATTAATTATTTACAAGTGTTTTATTTTAATGGTAGCCATCGCTGTGTTTTTTTTTATTTTAATCATTTACTTTAATTTAAGAATGAAAAGTTCTTTTTTCTAATAACATGAAAAAATGATACATTTTTAGCTTTAAAATTCTTCAGTAAGTATTATATTTCATTTTATTGACATTGCATAAAACTTCTACAAACTTTTATCTATAAAAATTTATATTAAACACATTCATATGCTATTCAAATGTTACGAATCAGCACTATATTAGTTTTTTGGTATTTTATATTAAGAATCAATGATTTAGCCTGTTACCGTTAAACACAAAAATTTCCCTTTAAATTTTTTTCTTTGGGTATCATTATCATTTTCCAGTAGTTCAGTAAATCCAGTTTCTGATGAAACTGAACATCACTCTCAGGTTTGGAAATATTGACTATCGCCATACTTTTCATATAGCAGATATTACCAATCCCTGTATTCTCGGATTGGATTTTCTGAAGAACAATAACTTCAAATTGGACTTTGAAAATAGCAGTATGCATTCAAAATTTGAAGATATCACTCTTTTTGGTCTACAGACTCAATTTGAATTCAACCAGAAAATTATAGCAAAATCCAACGTTTCATTATCACCAAGAACTGAATGTATAACTCCCGGCTTAGTAGCATAAAGTAGTAAATTCTGATTCGGCTTAATTGACTATCCTGACCCAGACAGTTCAAGAGCAGGAGTACTAATAGATTCGTCGGTAGTAGACCTCTAGAAGTCAGTCATCCCAGTGAGAGTGGCTAACATCAGTGATAAGACGAGGAGTATCTAGGAAGAAGAGGTAATAGCAGCTTATGCTCCTTTCACTTGTGTGGACCGAAAGTGCACAATAGCCAAGACCCTTCTTCAGAAGATCTAGTCAAGGATTTGCTACAAAATACTGACTTAGACGAGAAACAGAATTGAGCAGCTGGAGAGCTGATTAATGATTTCCAAAGCCTATTTTCAAGAACATTTAAGGACTTTGGAAGAACTAGACTAACGCAACACCGAATTGATTAGTAGAGCATCCTCCTATTAAGCAGCACCCCCCGACGACTACCGTTCTCTTAACAGGAAGAAGTCCGAAATCTCATCAAGGACATGCAAGATAATGAGGTCATTGAGCCTTCATCAAGTCCCTGGGCATCTCCCATCGTCTTGGTCAAGAAGAAAGATGGCTCTACCAGGTTTTGTGTGGACTATCGTCGTTGTCGGTTGAATGACGTAACCAAAAAGACAGCTATCTTCTGCCAAGAATAGATGACACACTTGATACACTTGACAGCAAACCCTGGTTTTCTACCCTAGATCTCAAGAGCGGGTATTGGCAGGTAGAAATCTACCCTGACGATAAAAAGAAGACTGCCTTCACCACGTTACAAGGGCTGTGGCAATTTAAGGTTATGCATTTCGGCTTATGTAATGCACCTTCAACAATCGAGCGCCTTATGGAAACAGTCCTCGGTGGACTTTCATACGAGGCCTGCCTGGTGTACTTTGATGCATCATCATCGTAGGGCGTTCCTGCAAAGAAAATCTTAACAATATCAGACGTGTGCTACAAAAGCTGAAGGAAGCTAACCTGAAGTTAAGTCCATCCAAGTACCACATAATCCTGCGTGAAGTCACCTATCGCGGGGACATCTTTTCGGCGAAAGGTGTTCGAACTGACCCGGATAAGATCTTGGTTGTAAAAGACTG
Source organism: Trichonephila inaurata madagascariensis (assembly GCA_019973955.1). NCBI lineage: Eukaryota > Metazoa > Arthropoda > Arachnida > Araneae > Nephilidae > Trichonephila > Trichonephila inaurata. The sequence continues at coordinate 40,180 of BMAV01006133.1, read as the reverse complement.
GAACTGCCCGACAGATGTTCACCAGCTCCGGAGATTTTCGAGCTTATGCACGTATTACCGGAAATTCGTGAAAGATTTCTCAACAATCGCCAGACCTTTCCATAAGCTGACAGAGGTCAAAAAGAAATTCATCTGGACAGACGATTGTAGCAACGCCTTTAACAAGCTTAAGGAAGCACTAACATCTGGTCCAGTTCTGGCATATCTTGAAATTGGGAGACAATTTATTCTGGATACAGATGCAAATCATGAAAGCATCGGAGCTTTGTTGTCTCAAGAAATAGACGGGGAGGAGCGTGTCATTGCCTATTTTAGTAAATGTCTGTACAGACCAGAAATAAATTATTGTGTGACCAGAAAGAAGCTGCTCGCTATCGTAAAAGCCGTGGAACCCTTCCATCCTTACCTGTACGGTCGAAGTTTCCTGCTGCGAACAGATCATGCCTCATTGACCTGACTACTGAAATTTAAACATCCAGAAGGTCAAATAGCCAGGTGGATACAAAGACTACAGAAATATGACGTAGAAATTCACCACAGAAAAGGATTAGCTAATGGAAATGCAGATACCCTTTCGAAAAGACCCTGTACTGAGAGAGCTGCAAATACTGCTCGAGAGTCGAAGAGAAATTCGGCGTTATAGATCCAGTAGTCCGCCAAGTTGCAACGTCATCAACATCGGAATCCGACCCGTGGAATGATGAGAGCGTCTGGAAAGACCAACTGGCTGATCCTGAGATAAAAACAATAATAGAATTCAAAGAGGCCATCTGTTGAAATGCCCAGCTGGCAAGACTTCGCCCCTTTCCATCCTACAACGAAGCGCCACTGGGCTCTTTGGGACTCTCTCCATCTGAAAAACGGTGTTTTATATCGAAAATGGGAGTCTGACGACGGAAAAGCTTCCAGATGGTCATTAATACTCCCAAAGACAAGAATATCGACAGGCCTTAACGAACTCCATGGCAGTCCTCTACAACTGCACTCTAATCAAGGGAGAAACTTCGATTCTGTAGTTTGCAAGAGACTGTGTGAAATACTTGGCATCGGCAAAACCCGAACAACAACTTTACATCCACAGTCTGATGGCATGGCAGAGAAGTTCAATCGGATCATTCTGAACAGCCTCTCTCTCCTGGTATCCAGTAATCAACAGGATTGGGACAGGAAACTGCTTCTTTTTCTGCTTGCCTACAGGAGCGCCGTTCACGAGACCATCCGCTTATCCCCATCCCAGATGCTCTTCGGACGCGATCTTCGTCTGCATGCAGATCTTTTGTTCAGCCGACCACCAGATGCTCCATTGGTGCCTGAGGAGTATGTCAAGAAACTCCATGCACGGATGGAGGAAATGAATCGTCTGGCCAGGGATAGAATCGGCAAGGCTTCAGAGAAGATGAAGATTCGATACGATGCTAGAGCAACCGGAGACGACTTCCACGAACGCGACAAAGGGTTCTTATGGAATCCGAAACGTCACAAAGGACTCTCTCCGAAGCGACAGACCAACTGGGAAGGTCCTTACACAGTCCTAAAAAGGCTGAATGACGTTGTGGTTCGGATACATAAATCACCACACTCAAAACCGAAGGTAATACATTACAATAGGCTAGCCCCTTAGCTCGGCCATGATGAATAAGATCCTTAAGTTTTGACCATGGTCACTAATTATTTTGTAAATAATGTAAATTATTTATCTTTTCTAATTCCTTAGGTTTATTTTAGTGTTGTAATTTATGTTTGTATTTGTTCATGCATTTTGAATTTATTTGCTTTGTATGTGCTGTCGATTATTTGTTACTTGACTTTTCATTATTATGAGAACACAGTTTATGCTCACCTGTAAATAGAGGCCACTTACTCAGGGATTGTACTGACCAGGAGGTGCAGTCCTTGAAGAGGGGCCAGTGTTACGAATTTTTTTGTAAAATAGTGTAAATAATTTGTATTTGGATGTGTAATGCCTTTATCTTACTTTAAATTAGATTTAATTTGCGTTAAAACTGTAATATTCACAAACAACGCCATCCGTTATGTTATAATGTTCATTCAATACGAACTTGGTGAAATCTTGGCGATAGAACCAAGTTGGCGTCATTTTTGGTGACCAAATTGGCGACTATTTTGACGACTTGGCGATCATGTTAGTGACAATTTTTGGTAAGTTCGGAACCCTCTGGATGCTTCTAGAAATTAGTAGAGAAATCCATTAATTTCAAGACCAATGACGCAAGCGGGTCTTTCTCGAATTATCCGTGAGGGATATAAATAGAGAGAAGCTCGCTGAAAGTCAGTCAGTAAGTTAGGTTGCGAGGTGATTTTTGTGTGAGGATGTTAGGTCTACCAAAGTCTTTTGGACTTTAAGAGAAGAATTCTCCGTGACTGAGTTAGTGATTGAACAGAATCCGATATGGAGTCGGAATCAGTTAAATCGAGTTTTTCCTACAAATCAAGATCTTCGATTCCAAATCATTCTGATACTTCAAAACCCAACACGCCTGAGTCTGATTGTATCAGACTCAAGAATACAATGGAACAAATCCAGCAGCTAGAAAATACCATTGGCGGCTACGACAAGTTATTGTCTGACCCTGAGTAGGTCAAGATGGCAGTCCAATACAAGAAGGAATAAATGGAAAGAATGGAACTATTGGTGAGTAAGCTTCGGACTTTACCCCCCTGTATGGAACCTGACTGCCCCGATCATACTCCCCTCACTAAATTGAAAAATAAATCTAATAATAAACATAAATTTAAAAAGCGTAAAGCCAAAAATGAATCCTCGGATGACTTTGTTTTTCCGGATAAAACCGCTCGACCCTTCTCCCCCATCAAAACTGAAGAGCAAATTAAAACTCAAAATAAGTTTGAAAACTTGACACACGATATCGAGCTTTCGCTTGCGCCTTAAAACCAGATCGTAAGCCCCAAATCAAAGACTTCTTCCCCCGTAATGCTTAAAATCAAAGAAAATTTTTCAGATCAAAATAAATTTTTAAATATGAAATTCTCCGATATTAATAGTAAGACCACTGGAGAATACATTAAATTATATGTCAATACTGATGAAGAATATCGAAATCTAAATCACATCTTTGAAGAAAATACGGATTTTGAATATTATGTCATTCCCCTAAAATAGATAAAGCCAATTAAAGTCGTTATAAAAGGACTCCCCATATTAACCAAAACCGAAGAAATAACAGCCGATGTAGAAGAACTTGGCTTTACTGTTTCTAATTGCAGCCAACTTATTTCCAGAAAAACTATCCCTTTCTTCTTAAGCACACTACCCAGGAATCAAAATAATCTCCCCGTTTTCGACCTTACCCTTTAGGTTCCATGCAAATTAAAGTTAAGGGATACTCCAATCGGGGTATCACTCAATGTTTTAGATGCAATCATTTCTTCCAATGGCAGCCAATTGCCATCAAACTCCACGTTGCCTGAAGTGCGGTAAAGGTCACCTTACAAAAGAATGCGAGATAAAAGAAAAGCAGAAGAGTCCCTTCTGCAGATAAATTGCAAGGCCTACGGGCATACTGCCAGTTATGCCAAATGTCCCAAGTTTTTAAAACCAATGAAAAGAACCCCCATAAATTTAAATAAAAATAATTTCTCTAGCAATAATGTTATTGAAGGTATTTCCTTCGCTAATATTGTTAGCGGAAATAAAGATAATATCAAATTCTCAAACTCGAATGAAAATAATAGTAAAACAGAACAAAGTCAATCCCATGATTCATCTACCCCTGAAACAAATATTTCAGAAATTTCTAGTTTAACCGAACTTTTTAAAAAATTTTCCGATCTTGTTAAAAAAATGCCAAAGTTACTGCAACTACTCCCAGCTCTTAAAGCATCCAAATATGACAGGCACACACACACACACACAAAGCTTTTCTACTTGTAGAATCGCTCCTACATAATTAATTTTCTAATTTTTCTCTTGTAATTTTAATTTCTCCATTTTAGTATTTTTATCTCAATAGTTAAATTTTTTCTTTGAGAAGGGCAGTCTCCAAAAGCTTACTCTACAACCAATGGTATAATGCTCAATCCCAAAAGCCGAAACCACCTACCCATTGATCCTTGCCTTAATGAAGTCACTTCTCCTCCAACAAGCCAATCTAACAACACCAGCAATATCGTAGTTTCAAAATAGGGAGCGGAGGATCGAGTCATCGATCCAGTCTCCTGTGAAGCTCATCTTACGAAAGTCAGTCATTCTGGTTTTGACTAGTGATCAGTTAGTATCGCTTTGACTGTTGAAGCGAATAGTGATTACTTCGGCTGTTGAACGAGTGATTGCTTGTGAATAATCTTTTATATATGTACATGTATTTTAGACACTGATAATTGTGCCTGGGGGCTGTTGAAGGTGTGAAGACCTTCTGAGATTTATTTTGTGAATATTGTTTCTGAATCTTGTATTTAAAGGATTGGATTTTCTACAATAAATTCTCATCGCTCTTAAAGAACTGTCTTGTTCTTTGCGGCTGATCTGCATAAAATCCTCGAACCTCGATCAACGTAACACTACTTTTTTTTTTCAACATACAACTAGTTTTAAAAAAGGTGCATTTTCGTTTCTGGGGGCTAAAAAATTGCAAAGTGAGTGAGTGAATATTAAAGTCGCACTGCTCACCTACTCGAGAGCTTTTGGAGACGGGCTTCGAAATTTTGAACCTTGGTCAAGAGACGAGGCTGAGACCTGAGCTGGCACCCATCTCTCCTAACTACCACACCACTCTAGACGTTTAAGCTCTCGACAGATTCAACGTGCATCGCTCCTCTTAACAGCGGGTCTTCAGTGGTAGCCAAAATTTTAAAAGGGCAGTAATAATTAATTGTGTGAAATTAAAACGAGAATTTTGTAACGACGTTAATATAGAAATCACACACACAAACCATGAAGGGCAGAAAGCGAGAGGGAAAGAGGAATTTCCATGACAATATGTTACGCATTTAGAAATGTTCGTGCAACGCCGGGAGGAAATAAATCTGAGAAAGAAAAGAAGTGAGAAAAATTTCGAAAAAGGGACTTCTAAGTTATACACTCGGTAAAAGCCCGTACAATGCCGGGCTAAGCGGAGGGTAAAAAACAAAGTAATTTTGAAAAAGAATATTGTAAGTGCTTATTTTGTGAAGGGAAGGTAAAATTTATAAAAGTAGAGAAAGCCTGTACACAACGCTGGACCATGTAGCTAGTAATGATATTAAAAATTGAATAATAGAGACACTGAGTAAAATTTTTTAAAAGACTACAAACCAGAAAACATCTTTAATGCAGATGAGACTGCTTTATGTTTTCAATGTTTGCCTCAGAAAACATGAACATTTAAAAGGGAAAAATGCTTTGGTGGAAAACATAGCAAAGCAAGAATAACTGCTGTGTTAGGAGCAAATATGACTGGATATCAGAAATTAAAACCATTAGTTATAGGAAGAAGCAAAATTCCAAGTTGTTTCAAAGGAACAAAATCTTTGGAAGTTGATTATGACTTTAACAAAAAATCTTGGATGACGTCAGAAGTTTGTGAAAATTGGATTCAAAGGTTGGACAAACGTATGGTTAAAGAGCGCCGCAAAATTGCTCTCCTTTTAGATAATTCACCCGCCCATTCGAAGGAAATCAACCAAAAATTGAAAAATGTTAGTTTTTTACTTGCCACTTAACATTACATCAAAACTGAAGCCAATGGATCAAGGGGTGATAAAAAAATTTTAAGTACACTATCGCAAAAGGGTATTGCGAAAAGTTATCACTGCTCTTGAAAGCAATCAATCCATGTTCAAATATCAATTTGTCGGAAAGTATTTCAGAAATTTCGAAAGCGGAAATTTCGAAGTGATGTAACAGATCGTACCATTCATAATTGGTTTGCCAAAGCTGAATTTTTTGTCAGCAGTGAGAGTTTGGCAAGCACAGAGGACGAAGACACTATTCCCTCAGAAGAAATGAAAAAAAAAAAAAAAATGTGGATACAGCTAAAGAAAAAACAAGAAGTTACGGATGATGTGCTGCTTGATGATTTTCTTCCCCTTGATTCTGAGGCTGAAATTTCAGGATCATTAACTGAATCGGATATTTTGAACAGTGTGAAAATTTTAAAAAGTACTGCAATGGATTGCAATGAAGAAGATGAAGACAATAATAATACAGAAATCAATAAGCCTTTGTATGATGAAATGATAAATTGGTTTGAAACAATTCGACGTTTATCACAGTGTGAAGAAAATACGCCTGAAGGTTTTTTTGGTGCATTGCAAAAATGTGAGGCATATTTTGAAACAAAGCATTTTTTCAAACAAAAAACTCAAACAAAATTAACAAACTTTATGAGTAATTAAATTTAAGGACGCATGTGGTAATTTATATTTAAAATTTCTAGTTATAAAATAATGTGTTTAAAATTGCTTGTATGCTTTAAGTTAGAAAATGTCCTTAAGATTCAGTAATCTTAATATAAAATTATTTTCTTGATATTGAAAATATACAGTGAATAGAAAACAGAAAATTCCTCGGCATTCTTTTCTCTTGTTTTCCTTGCTGTTATTATTATTTTTTTTCCTTTCTTTCTTTCTTTTTTTTTTTTTTTTTTGATAGGTAAGATGTATAAAATAAATAGGTATTAAATTACAAAATGATGTGTGAATAATTACTTCTTTTAATATGTAATATTCATGAATTTAAAATTTGTTTTATGGGGACTATAAATTTAATGGAAATTTGAACCTCTCTCTCTATATATAACGAATTTTCCATATAACGAACTTTTTTCGGGACATTTAGCGACTTCGTTAAATAGACAAATCAAAAGATGACTACTTTTTCGATTCATCATGACAAATCAAACAAATAGTTCATCCATTGCTTCACGAAACAATCAAGATCCCAATTGCCTTGAAACAATATATATTCATTCGATATTTTTCACTTGGAAGACATGAGGGTTAGAGTTAAAAATTACCTTCATTCATAAAATGGTAGCTACTGCACTGTTATTTGTTGCCACTAACCGTCATAATTACAAAACGAAAAAAAGTTATCTCGCAATTCGTACCAGCATGCCATCGACAGCAAAATTGACATATTTCATTGCTTGATTGATAGAATTTCTCGCTAAAATTTTAATGCATTGTTCTTAAATAATTGAATTTGTTAGTGCAACAGGCTATAATCGGGCTACTCTGAAACGTCCGATGGGCAGCACGTTGAGTATTGCTGCTCTAAGCCTTCCCGTTGGGGGGATGTGGATGTTTGGAGAGAGGAGAGTGCCAGCTCAAGTGTCATCTTCGTCACTTGACCGTGGTTCAAAATTTCAAGGTGTTTCCTCAGTAACCCTCTTAGTGCTTTATATAGTGCGACGTTAATATAACTCCCACTATATGCCATAGTTATTGTTGTAAGACTGGACCTTAAATTTTTTTCAGAAACCTCGTTTTAATTTGAGAAAGATTTGAACTACCTTCTCCTTTAATTACTTACGAGTATATTATACGCCGTTGAAAGGTATCCGACTACGTTCGGAGCCGTGATTTTGCAAAAGCGTATAAATGGATAATATTTATGATATTTAAGGTTACTTAGATTAGAAAATGTATATAAAATTGTTTTAAGAATAGTATTACAATAAAAAATTATTTAAGTACAATATTTTGACAAAAAATGAACATAGAATGACTAATTTTCAAAATAGTCTCCTTTTGTGAAAAATGCTTCTAATATAATAATATTTTGCCTGTATATAGCTCAGACCTCTGTACAGAGCTTCAACTAGAATTTTTGAAATATATAACTTAGAAGTGGGTTTATCCATGTTTTACGACATCAGAGGGGAGAAATTTTAAGAAAAAAAACGCCGATAATTGTTTCAAATGGTTGTAACTCTGAAAATAATGTGAATTTTTCAAAACTCATAGTTGAGCCTCTGTATAGAGGTCTGAGCTATATACAGGCAAGATATTATTATAATAGAAGCATTTTTGACAAAAGGAGAACATTTTGAAAGAAAAAGGTTATTCTAAGTTAATTTTTTGCCGTAGTATTGTATTTAAGTAATTTTTTTTTGGTCAAAATGTCCTTAAAGCAATTTTATACTTGTATTCTAATCTAAGTGACAGTAAATATTATGAAAATTATCCATTTATGCGCTTTTTTAAAATCACGGTTCCGAAAGTAGTCGGATACCTTAATCAGATAGAAACTTTTCTGTTTAAAGTATCGAATTTAGAAAATTTTCTTTTGGCCAGTCTTAAATGAGGATAAGAACTAGAAATTAACACTAGAAAGACTGAAATTTAGTATATGCCTATATTGCCCAAAAGCAGTCAAAATGACTGCATTGTGAAAGAATAACTAGTGTGTAAAAAAATTTGTTTAAAATTAATTTTTAATACTTTTTATATTATTTGCAGTCATATAAAAAGTTATTAGTAAATATAAACAATAAAAAAAATTTACTTTGCGTGGGAAAAAAAATGTATTCTAAAAAAGTCTAAGAAGTTGTGTCATTATATACGCAACTATTTTTCTAATTGAAATTAAAAAGCAGTCAAAATGACTTCCTTGGACAATCTAGTGTTAATTAAGAAATCAAATTTCTTTCTCTTGAGATCAGACCTCCACACTTGTTTATACAAAAGAAATAGTCGGCTTCGGAAAAAAAAAAGACATCTCTTATTTATTCTGAGAAATGAAACAAGTTTTTGTGTCAGTCTCAGTATCCTAAATATGCTGTATTGGTTATTATTTAGAATAAGATGATAGTTGTTTAAAAATATTTAAAAACATGATTCCTGTAATAGAGTTACATTTAAAAACTTTTGAATATGAATGGTCAGGAAGAGAGGGTTACACTTATCTCTCTTCAAATGTTTTAAACTAACTGATAAAAGCGGTTTAAAATCCAAAACTTCCACAAAAAAAGTTCGACGAAGACTTAATTTTCATAAAATGAGAAGAGAGAGAGGGGAAAATAATGTGAAATCGTTTCTTGAAATCCTCATTTCTCAGAACTATTCCTGAAACCAGCGCGAGGCAAAATCGATAAAGATGTAGTAGTACATACCTACTCCTGTCTCCATTTTTACTTCTTCAATGCGGCTATCAAACTGCGCATGTCCATCTCTTCCGCATCTTGGAAAGATATCTTCCAAAAATAGTTTAGAGAATTAAAATGCAAAGCTCATTGGTTTTTTTTTTTTTTTTTTTTTTTTTTTTGTTAAAAAGTTTGAGAAAATAACTTCTACTTATGAAAACTTTTAAATTAAAACTTACTTTAAACTCGTTATTTACAATTTCTTATTTGAATATCGAGTGAAATTATGTGATTGGCAAAATTGAACTTTAAAATCATATAGTGTGGTACATTTAAGAGGCGCGTTGCTATTATCCTCTAGTGTATCTTCTGTAATTTAACATTAATTGAATGACCCAACCAATCTTAGGTGCGAACAGGTATCTAAGAAAGCCGAAATTGATATCTTATTTTCTAACTTCCACACCATGTGAGAACATTAAGCCCCTTATTTATATATAGCTTTTTATATAACTTTACAAAGTTTCATATTTGCAATTATTATATAATAATAAAAAATTGTACTTTTATAACTCTTTTTATAAATATATACGCTTTACTTAAATAGAAAATTCGGAATGAATATATCAATCATAACTAAAAGTTCAAAATTTTGCGCTTAAATTTATACAATTGTTTTAAGTAAAAATATCCAATTTTAAGTAGTGTAGAGCCTTAATTTATTATATTTTGCTACATACTATATATATGTATATACAGACGTGCCTCTATATAACGAAATCGCTAAATCATGAAAAAAAGTTCGTTATATGGAAAATTCGTTATACAGAGGTTCATCTTTCAATTTATTTTATAAACCACATAAAAAAAAATTAATTCATAAACAATATGTATTAAAAAAAGTAAATATTCACACCTTTTTGTAAATTAATATTTATTTTATATATTTTATCTATCAACAAAAAAAAAAAAAAAAAAAAAGAAAAAAAAACGGCAGGAAAAGTTTCTTGAGACTTTCATCCCTTCCTGAATAATTCATTTTTTTCCTTTGGTGCTCAAGCACTTACGTTTTGACAATTTCGAGCTACAAGAAACTAAGTTACCAGTACGACTGATCAGTAAATGAACGGAGACTAGTTCATGAACACAGGGACACAAGACAACTCCACTGAGAGTGAAATGGGATATTAAAGATATTTCCAGTGAACTGGACAATGAGAATCAAAGATTGCACTTCTTAGAATGAAACGCCCAGAATTCAATTGCTCTTGGCGAGTTAGGCATCTAATAAAACCAGTTCAAGATTCATGATCACTATAAAGTGTATTAAAAGAGAGAGAATAACTTGAAATATCCAAAATTACTTTAAAAATAGGCAGAAAAAAATAAATGAATCACAAGAAAAAAAGTTCATTATATGGAAAATGCACTTCGCTATTGGGAGGTTATTTTACGAAGAAAATCGTGAAATGTTCTTGGTTTCAGGAAAAAGTTCGCTCTATAGAAATATTCGCAATATAGAGGTTCGTTATGTGGAGGTTCGACTGTATTTAATTCTCGCCTTTCAATTAAAATTCATAATTCTTGCTGAAAACCACACACGAAAAAATCAAAATTAATAAAATTCTAAAACATTTAAAATTTTTAACTTTTTGAGAAACTATTTAACTCAGTGTTTCTCAAACAATGGGGCGCTCCCCCTGGGGGGGGGCGCGATAACCCTACGAGGGGGCCGCGAGCATATCGGAAAATAAAAGATTTAAAAAATAATTAATTTACTGGAATGAATTAAAACAAAATACTTTCAGACTTAATAAGAAATGCACTTTTACTCTGATATAATTTATATATATCATCTGGCGATATTACGTCATCAAAAAATAAAAACTTCTTCAATACCTAATTAGCTATCTTTGATCCTATAACCAAATAAACTTTTATTTGATTTGCTGTAATCCCATGATGAGAGATTTTTTTATTACGTTTTCTTTTTAAACCTAAAATACTACTCTTTCAGAGAAGAAACAAAACCCAGAATTTAAAAAATTTAGGAAGATAAAAATTCATCACTGTTATTATTTTTGAAATACTGTACATTATAGCTGTAGGTAGCAGAATATATTTGCTGATCATCTGTTTGACCTTCTAAGTTATTGGTACAGTTAGTTATGACCCCTCTCTTAAATGTTTGTTTCTTATTTAGGGAATTGTAAATAATGTATTTTTCTGTTGCACTTTTTTCCATGTAAAAGAGTTTTATGATATTTGGAAAACCACAGACAGCACTTTGAAGAATTACTTGGCCAAGATTTATTTTTATGAGTATTCTCAAACATATAAAGCATAATGAAAAACGTTTTACACAATTTTCTTAGAAGTAACATCCATATTATTATATTGAATATACTTTTTTTTTAACCCGGAAGTGGTAGTGCGGGGCACACAGATCACGAAATCGTTAATTCTGGCAAAACTGTTTATTTGTTACCAAAAAAAAAAATTGAAAAGTCCTTGAAAGTAGGTAAATATACTTTCTCTTAATTAAATTATTCACTGGAATCACGATTTGTATCGTGTACAATAAAAAGAAAAAAAAATGAAAAAAGGATTGGGGTGACTCAATCACCCAGCGTGACCATTAACGTTAATGTCGAGTGTGTGCCTGCTCCCGGGATAAAACATTTTAAAGTCTTCTCGCTTTGAGTATTAAAAATAACACAGTTATTCTTTATCGGAATTTTATATTATTTTTCATCATATAACATTACTTTTAAATGCTAATTCTGCGAGGCTTAAAATTACAGTTCGCTTAAAACTAATTATTATATGAGCATTCATTTTAAAATATCATTTTACATTTTCGTAAACATTGTCGCGTATTTGGGTTTACTCTCCTAGCTATTATTCAGCTATTATATCAAGAAAGTTTTAGTTTTTTTAAAAAATAAACTCGTGCGAAGAGCGGGTACTTCAGACAGTATATTTTTAATGTATTAGTGCTGCACAAGGTATTTTATAACTGATTTTTTAATACTAAATTAAGAGCAAATTTAATAAGTATTAGTGATTTCCATGGGTTTGTCTTGCAGAGGAAAGTTTTTCAAAGAAAAGTTTACGATTAGAAATTGACTGTCTGAATACTTTTTCTATATTTCGCTGAGATCTATATTTTGTCTTCAAAGCAGCCACCGCATTTTACAATCTGTTCCAATTTAAATATTCGAGAAAGAAAAATAAAATATATATTACTTAAAAGTAACATATATAAAATTTAATATACTTATCTTATTAATTTGTACGGTTTATATAATTAAGATCGTATTGTAGTTTTAGCGTCAAAGTGCATATATATATATATATATATAGAGAGAGAGAGAGAGAGAGAGAGAGAGATTTTATTGCATTCAATACATTATTATTGTATAAAGGGGGCGCGATAAAAAATATGATTGAAAAGTGGGTCACCAATATTGAAAGTTTGAGAAGCACTGATTTAACTAGAAACTATGTTTTCAAGCAATGTAGTTTTCAAAATTATAGAATGAAATTTGTATTTTTACGAGTACTTTTCGAAGTATAAAAGAGAAGGGAAGTTAAAGCAAAACGGATTTAATGACAAATTGGAAAGTATATTGTCATTATGCAATAAAATAGGAAATGCTTTGGCAGTATATAGAGTTGTGAATTTCCCGAATTGCGATGTCCGAGTATTTAAATTAATAAAGATTGTTGAGCGGAATAATTGTGAGACTGCTATACATTACTTTCCCTCACACCCTTGACGTGGTATGGCTGGGAAATTAGGAAGTTTATATAAAAATTCAGTTGTGCTGAAGGATAATTTCATTTTTCAGTATATTTTTGACATGTAAAATTTCGATACTTATTAAAGCATTTTTAGTTGTGATGTGTGAAAACCAGATATTTTTTTTCAGTTTTTTTGTTTCGCATTTTCTGGTACTTTTATAATAAAAGTAAAATTTTTTTAACTTCAGTCTAAAAAAATCTTAGTTACTTCTTACAAACATTAATTACTAGAAAAACTTTCCAAGCTGGTTGGATCACAAAACTTGATTTAAGAAAGGCTAAAAATGTCACTTTGAATAATCTGAGAATTTGATTTTATTTCCAGTACCTTTCAGTTAAAAAAATATATATATATATATATATATATATATATATATATAATTTCAACCTTAAATGCTGATTTTTCTGAATTCTATTTTTAAGTATGCATCAAAAACTTTGAAAATTATATAATATTATCGGTTAAAACGTCACGTTTGTGCCACCTTAGGGCGAAATAGCTATTTATAACACTAGATTGCCCAAGGAAGTCATTTTGACTGCTTTTTAATTTCAATTAGAAAAATAGTTGCGTATATAATGACACAACTTCTTAGACTTTTTTAGAATACATTTTTTTCCCAATTGAAGTAAATTTTTTTTATTGTTAATATTTACTATAACTTGTTATATAACTGTAAATAATATGAAAAATATTAAAAATTAATTTTAAACAAATTCTTTTACACATGAGTTATTCTTTCACAATGCAGTTATTTTGACTGCTTTTGGGCAATATAGGTATATACTAAATTTCAGTCTTTCTAGTGTTAAGGTTAAAGGTAAAAAAATCAGTTTTTTGCAAATATCTCGTTTTCTATGGCTTAATGCTATTTACACTTATTATAAATATTGTAGATAATAAATTTTTCTATAACTTTTGTTTGAAATATTTTTTATACATCAAACCATTTTTGAGATAGAGGGCGTTGAACGAGCCGCGCTTAGCTATCTGCAGCATAATGCAAAGTCAACCATTAGACATGATATAAAATGCCAAAAACTTTTTTTTACGAATTTTTAAAAAATACTCAAATTTTAAATATTTAATAATTTTTTATCAAATTCTTAATAACTTCTTCATTTATAAAGAAAATTGCAGTTAACTTTTTTCCCATGTGTCGAACATTTCAAAAAGTGCTCACAATTTTGGTTCAACATTTAATATAGTTGTGGAATTTTGTAATTATAAAAATTTCTACTTTTTGTCTTTTTTCAACATTCAACTATTTTTAAAAAAGGTACATTTTCGTTTCCGGGGCCTAAGCAATTGCAAAGTGAGTGAGGGAATATTAAAGTCGCACTGTTCACCTACTCGAGAGCTTTTGGCGACGGACTTCGAAATTTTAAACCATGGCCAAGTCACGAGGATGAGACCTGAGCTGGCACCCATCTCTTCTAACTACCACACCACACCAATGCTAGACGCTTAAGCTCCCGACAGATTCAATGTGCATCGCTCCTCTTAATAGCAGGTCTTCAGTGGTAGCCAAAATTTTAAAAGGGCAGTAGTAATTAATTGTGGGAAATTACCACGAGAACTTTGTAATGACGTTAATATAGAAAACTAACACAGACACCAGGAAGGGCTGACAGCGAGAGGGGAAGGGGAATTTCCATGACTATATGTTATGCATTCAAAAATATTAGTGCAACGCCGGGGAGAAAGAAACCTGACTGACAAAGAAAAGAAGTGAAAAAATTTCGAAAAAGGGAATTTTGTTATACACTTGGTAAAAGCCCGTGCAACTCCAAGGAGAGGGAAAAAAAGCAAAGCAATTTTGATAAAGAATATTGGAAGTACTTATTTTGTGAAGGGAAAGGAAAATTTATAAAAGTAGAGAAAACCTGTGCTACGCCGGGCCATGCAGTTAGTACACTTATAAAATAGAATTTATAAACTTTATTCAATGTATGTCTCATAACTTAACAAAGAGGTCCGCTTTTTAAATTTTCCAAAAGAAGCAGTCTCTTTGAACCTTATTTGCCTGTATTCTCCATCCAAATCAAAAACCTGATTTAACAGACCCGTGAATAATCCCATTTGATTTGTTAGTTTTTAAGTGGATGGAAGTTGATAATTTTAAAATGAAATTTATCGAACCGACATTTTTAGAATAACAGAAAAGCAACATTTACGGAATTACGAAAAAATTGGGAAGATAACTCTACCGTTAAATCGACAGCTATTTTAAATTGATGAATGTCATTGCCGGAGCGATCCGCGCAATTTAGTTGTTTAAAAAAAATTTCATTGCTCGCTTTCTACTCTTGATTATATGTGAACAATTTTTTTCTCATATGAAATATATTTTGAGTTCACAAAGAAGATGTTTAAGAACTGAACATTCAGAATCATGAGCAAATTGAAAGTCATAAAATATACCTTTATATTACGATATTAAGTGGAGCTTTTCAGGGGGGCAAGGTTCACTCATTCAAATAAAATTTATTTAACTAAATTGCTGGAATAGTTACAGTTTATATTGTTTATATATTTCTTATTTTAATAAATATCTTTAAATGATGCTTAATTAATGTA
This sequence comes from Trichonephila inaurata madagascariensis, assembly GCA_019973955.1. NCBI lineage: Eukaryota > Metazoa > Arthropoda > Arachnida > Araneae > Nephilidae > Trichonephila > Trichonephila inaurata. Next base: position 24,748 of record BMAV01006133.1, on the reverse strand, counting down.
CAATGAAACTCAATCTGTATTTTTTTTTCATCTCTATTCCCTAAATTTGCATGCATTGCCATGAGAATCGAATTGTTTCATATATTTCCTACTGCGTGGCTAGCACTCTGAATCACATTGGTAAATTGGTTCAGCACACTACAGCAGTAAGGTTGCCGACCCCTGGCCTATATTGAATTACTTTCCACAGACAGCAAAACGCTATCGTTATTGGTTATTTGAAAACAGATCTGTGTATTGCTTCAGATATGCATTTATATCATATGGAGACTGAATTGCAGCAAAGGTAAAAGAAATTAGTTTCATCAATATTCATTCAAAAAACTAATTATATCGATGAGGCAAATGAGGGATGAGGCAAAAAACAATCTTTTTTAACTCTGTATCCATTCTCATTACTATCAGTGCCAGCCTAACACAGTTCTATGCGGGTGCATCCAAGAAAAGGCTTGCAATACCAATTACTCGAAATAGATGTAACTGGCTGCCGGAAAATTGAGGACGAGCCTAAGCGTAAAATAAATCAAATTAGGATGAAATGAGAGTTCAAAATAAGAATTATTTGGCTAAATATTGGTATTTTATATCACAAAGCAACACATACGGAGTTGCCTTAATGCGTATTCAAGTATTAAAAGAGAAGAGCTCTAAAAACTACAACCACATAATTATTTTCAAGGTCACCTTTCGTGAGTTACTAGGATTTTAGTAAATTACATTAATTCCTAATAAAATAAATGCGAAAAATCAATCATTTTAATTGTGTGGTTATCATTATTTCGTTCATTATACTTTAATTTATTATAAGAAAAGGACACACAGGCCTGTATAATATCTGTATTGATCCTTCGATAGCTCCATTCAATTAAATTGAGTCATATTCAATAAATAATACAGTGGACTGTAATTTTTAACTCTGTTTATTCCGGAGGCTCATAGCCAACTCGTTCCATTCACTCACTCTTAGCGTGGGCACGCCCAATCGCTAATCCTCTTCACCTCGCCGCATTTGCGAAGCGATGTAAGTACAAACAAGTGGCAAGGCACTCAACATACCGCCCGCCTTGACAAATTTTAAGAAAATTTTCAACATACAATAAAACAATTACAAATACATGATACAGTTTTACCACAAAAAAAAAACATAGTACACTAGGAAAGTACAATACGTAAGGTAACGGTTATACATTTACGTGGAACCTTAGAGGAAGCTCTATTATCCACTCATCATAATAAATTGTAGTACAATACGTTGCTACACAAACTTATATAATCAAAAAATCAAGGTACGATTAAAGAATCAATTACAATTAAAAGGTAATTTAACAATTTTATTAACAGGTCGTTTATATACACCTTTACCTGTTTTTAACGTTACTACTCTAGTTATGTCATTTGTTCCTGGATGAACCTCTATTATTTTGGCAAGATTCCAATTAAGTAATTTTGAATTATTTTCACCTTTAACCAAAACCACTTCATTTACCTTAAATTTTTGGTTGCCTTTATACCATTTAGGTCTCGATTGAAGACGATTTAAATAATCTGAAGTCCATCGACTCCAAAATGTTTGAGTCATTCTTTGGATTATATATAATTCCCATCTACGGAGCCTATTCATAGGAATTCCTTTAAAATCTGGATCCGGCAAGGATGTTAATGGTAACCCAATTAAAAAATGAGCTGGAGTTAGAGCTAAATCATCATTGGGATCTTCAGAGAGAGGGCACAGAGGTCGTGAATTTAAAACGGCCTCCACTTGTGTGACAAGTGTAAAAAATTCTTCATGAGTAAGAATATTATTTCCCACAACCCTTTTAAGGTGACTCTTTAAAGATTCAACTCCACAGCTTCCCACAAGCCTCCAAAATCACTTCATTTTGGAGGATTAAAATGCCATTTAATACTCTCAGAAGCAAGAAAATCCTCAAATTTTTTGGAACTTTCCTTTTTAAATAGCTCTTTTAAAATTTTACGAAACTCATTGTGTTGGCTCCTACAAAGTTAGTTCCATTGTCACTAAAAATATCGCTTGGTCTACCTCTACGAGATATAAATCTTTTTAATGAACCAGTAAATGCTTCAGTACTTAAGTTACTCACAATTTCTAAGTGAATGGCTTTAACAACAAAACATACAAAAATACAAATATAACATTTATACACTTTTTTCGCTCTACCTGAAATTAATTTTATATGGAAAGGACCACAAAAATCCAATCCTACTTTGTTAAACACTCTCTCAATGCTTACTCTGGCATTAGATAAATCTTTTGAAGCTCTCTCTCCTAATAAATTGAACAGAATCTCTGCCTTAAACCTTTCCGGTACATTTTTGTTACTGTAAGCTCTCTCTAAAGACGTAAAAAATATAACCCCCATCCTTCCGATTTACTCGTCATTTTAATTATAAGTGTTCTAACACTTTTAATGAAAACATCAATAGACGTCTTAGTTCCACCTCCGTTGAAAGAAGTCTCGCTATTACTTGCATTAGTTCTTAATTGTGCTAATTCTAACTCTGCTTTAACTCTCTCTAACTTAAGACGTTCCACCTATAATTGACCGTTATGCTTGGATTCTTGGGTTCATGCTGAACAGCGAGAATTATGACCAAAATCCTTTATATCGTATTTATCAAAACAATATATGAGCAAATAATTGAGATCATGGGTAAGCAAATCATTAAAACAGTTACAACTCAGATAAATAACGATGACACAAAGTACAATTCAATTGGGATGGATTCAGCACCAGATTTGTCCCACAATGACCAACTTGATATTGTACTACGATATTGTTTTCGGGGAAAAGTGTATGAAAGATGTGCCTCATTAATTAAGATTAGTAGTCACACTGGCGCTTATACTTATTTAATTCTCTACAAGAATTCTTAGAAACACAAATGGACTGTTATTGGATAATTGTAGGGGACAGTTATTTGACAACGCTGCCAATATGTCCGGTCGATATAATGGTGAACAAGCTCTTCTAAAAGAAAATAATAAATTCGCTAATTATGTGCTGTGTGCTGCACATTCTCTTAATCTGTTTGGTGCAGAATCAGTTAAGATTGCAACTGAAATCGTGAACTTCTTTGGTTTAGTGCAACAAATATATAATTTTTTTTCTGCTTCGACCCATAGGTGGGAACTTCTAAATCGTGAAATTAAACTGAAATTGACCTTAAAAAGTTTAAGTCAGGCCAGCCTTAAAAGATAATTATGATAATATCGTGAATATTCTTAGGACATTTAGTGACAATGAAAATGAGAAAATTGATTTTCGAAAAGAGGCAGTAAATTTATATAATAAATTAACAAAACTCGAAACTGCCATTTTAATTATATTTTGGGAAGAAATTTTACAATGATTTAATTCAGTTAACAAAAAATTACAGGCTCCTGGTTTGGGCACCTGTGAAAGAAATAAGTTAATTGTGTCATTAAAAACGTTTATAAGCAATGTACGACATGAATCAGATCCAAAACTAAAAGAGCATCAAGATGCAGCCAAAAGATAAAGTCCTAGAGTAGAAACGGAATACAGCGATGTAAACAAGAAACGGGCTATTTCAGAAATTGGCAGACAAATAAATCCACAGAAAAAGCTGTGCATGGGACAGAACAATTTAAAAGAGACACGTTTATTGGTGCGTTAGATAAGCTAATTGTAAGCAGAATATAGTAAGAAATTTAAATTTTTGATGGATTGGCAAGATCAAAGTAAGGATAACATCGACTTGTAGAGTGTACGCGTTATTATTGATTACTATTCACATGACGAAGACAACATTTAGTAAATGAAGGTGTTCAGTTCAAAATTTATCTAAAACAAACTGAGCTAGAGTTCTATATTTGTAATGATACATTCAATTTAATTTTTGAAAAGAAACTTGTTGGAGATTTTCCACAAATTTGTATACCATTTTAAAGATTTGTCTAACGCTCCCTATTATTAGTTGTGAAGCAGAGCGTGCTTTCTCTAAAATGTCCTACATAAAAAACAAATATAGGACATCAATGAAAAATATATACTAGGCTTAATTATTTATCATTTCTTTCTATTAATACTGATCTCACCAAAGACTTAAAATGTGATGAGCAAATAAAAGAATTTTCTGCACAAAGATGTAGAATTTTTTTTTGTAAATTATGTTATTGAATATAATGTATTTCAAGTGTTTGAAATAAAAATTTAAAAAAAAAAACCCCTTACATTTCGTATATTTTAACCCTCCAAGCGGTCTGCATGTAAAATTCCGCCATTCCTGATATGCTTTTTCTGCCTTCAAGCAAGATTCCCAAGAGGCCGAGCCGCATTCTTAAAAGTACGGCTCAACCGCTTTTGAGAACCCCACCTGAAAGCAAAAAAATATGTGCGGTGCATTTTTGAAGCATCTCCAGAATGGCAAGACTTTAAGTGCAGACCGCTTAGAGGGTTAGATTTTCTCGCACAATTTTTTTTCAGGAAAACGGCGAAAGATTAATTATTTAGAGGGCCCCCAGATATCGTTAGCCCAGGGCCTTCAAAGGTCACGGTCCGGCCCTGCACGACACTTTTCTCTTTGACGCATCCTAATCCAAAAATAATGCTAATAATCGTGATGTTTTTACTTGCTTTTGTACTTATGAAGCAAATTTATGTTTCTCCTTTGAGTAAGGAAAGAAGCAAAAGACAAAAAGAAAAAAAAATTAACGACATATAGAAATCATCAGAAAGTTCTGACATCAAGAGAGTACGAGAAAATTTCTCAGAGAAAAGGAAAACGTAATGCACACATTCGTTTGTATGCACATACATTTTATTCTTCACCACGGACAAATGACGAGGACATCACCTGAGTTTTCACCTTTCTTTCCCCACCTGCCAACAAGACTGATCCTCTACAAATTTAAGGTATCCGACTACGTTCGGAATCGTGATTTTGCACAAAAGCATATAAATGGATAATATTTATGATATTTATGGTTACTTAGATTAGAAAATGTATATAAAATTGTTTTAAGAATATTATTACAATAAAAATTATTTAAGTACAATATTTTGACAAAAAATGAACATAGAATGACCCATTTTCAAAATATTCTCCTTTTGTGAAAAGTGCTTCTATTATAATAATATTTTGCCTGTATATAGCTCAGACCTCTGTACAGAGGCTCAACTAGAATGTTTTAAATGTATACCTTAGAAGTAGGTTTATCCATGTTTTACGACAACAGAGGGGAGAAATTTTAAGACAAAAACGTCGATAAAATTATTTCAATGGGTTGTAACTCTGAAAATAATGTGAATTTGTCAAAAAAAAAAGTTCAAACTCTCTGGAGAAGTTTCTACTTTACATAAGCACACACACACACACAAAATATTATTATTTTCGAAACATTTTTAATAAAAGGAGAACATTTTGTAATAAGGTTATTCAAAGTTAAATTTTCGCCAAAATATTGTATTTAAATAATTTTTTTTTGTCAAAATGTCCTTATATATATATAAAACAATTTTATACATGTATTCTAATCTAAGGGACACTAAATATCATGAAAATTATCCATTTATACGTTTTTTTAAAATCACGGTTCCGAACGTAGTCAGATGCCTTAACATCTTGGGTCTTTTTGTTTGAATTATTCTCATGCTATTTGTTTGTTTGTATTATTGAGAAACTCTAAGCAGGGGTTTCCAAACTTTTGTCAGTAGCGATCCTTTCGAAAAAATGATTTTCTTTTCAGTCTCCTTACATTTTACTGAATATATAGCATTGAATATAAAAAATATGCTAAAAAAATTGCACCCAAATATTTTACAAGATTAATTTAACTAAAAATATTGTCAGAAAACTAGGGGGAATACGTTTTATAAGATTTTATTTCATTCTTCTAATTTTACAAATATAAACAAGATTTCAGAAACATAGATTGTAATTGTATAATAGTTCAATTTCAATTAATAATGTAATGGGCTTTATGTATTGATACAATTTTATTTTTTAGTATTTGGCCTGAAATTTTGCTTATCATTTTCATGATCACCTAACTAACGCAACAAATATAAATATTTATTTTATTAAATAATTTTTCAATTTTACTGAATTGTATGTAAATGTATTCTATTTTTTTATAAAAAATTTAGACTTTGATGCTTTTTTGCAAAATTGTTGCCTCTTATACGGTATAGTGGTTAGTGAAGCCGACTGCTGTACCGTAAGGCCTGGGTGACCGAATGTGTGTGAACAGTGGTTGCAAAAATAAAGTGTTATTGTGCTAGAGACTCGTGAGTCCACTGCTTAAGTGTTGGAGTTATCGACACAAAAATTATAATTGTAAGTACTGATAAATTGTTATTTAATAAACCTATTTTCAAACTCTGAGGATCAAAGTAGGTAGGTATTTGCAGTTTTAGATTGTTTATATGTTTGGCAATTTTCACTGATTTCGGCATAGCTGGGCATAACACCTTTTCTCGTAAACTAAGAATCTAATATTTGTCGAAATTTAGAAAAGAACTAAAATATGCAGACCGAGCCGTGATAAACACGTTCTGACAATTCCGTTGGTGCCTGTCGGCGATCACCGCACACGGTAGGCGACCACACATACGACGAAACTATATACTTATATTCAATCAGTACGTGAGAGAGTGAGACAAACAGTGTTTCGTGTCTAAATTGTTAATTTTAATAATTAAATTATTAGAGAATTATTTATTTTATTTAGGTATATAAGTATTTTTAATTGGGAAATATATATATATATATCTTTGTAAAATGTGTTTTGATAAATTATATTTCATTATGCCCACCTTCTCGTATGTATTTACGTAGGTATACGTTGACATAGTAAATAATTGAAAAACTTGTCATCTACTGTGTTTTGGATACCTAAATAATAATTTAAAAAATTCTTTATTACAGCTTCACCTCAAGCATGGCATCTACAAAAAAAAGAGAGAGAGAGAGAGAAACTGAAGAAGAGCATCAAGAATTCAATCGTGATTGGACGGAGTCGGTTGATTTCATATGCAACTCAGATGGTCTTCCGACTTGTCTAGACTTTTTTTTAGTGGATTATTTGCAGCCTGGATGACCCCTTCCCTCACCCCGGAGAACAGCATCCTGGAGTCGGTCTTATTTTTATTATTATTATTTATTTTTTGTAGTGGATTATTCGCCCCCCCCGGATGACTCAATTGAGTGATTGGTGACGTAGTTTTCAACCAAGGTCAAGTGACGAGGACGACGCAAGAGCTGCCAACTAAGATACGATCCGATGCCTTGACCATTTTTGGCTACCACGGTCACAATAAACTCTCAACCCAAAAAACACCACCGTTTGAAAAGAACTTAAAAATGTCATTTGTCTAGTGTTTGTGTCATTCTATTGTGTATTATTATGTGTGCTGTAAAAATAAAGAATTTATGCAAGATTTTTTTTCAATTCATGGACATTTTTTATTCAAGACGCGGCAGTCCTCCATTGACAAGGTAAGAAGCCCTTTCACCTTTTTTTTCATTTGAAACAACCAAAATGAAAATAATTTTAAAATTTTAAAAAGTGATGCATTCTTATGACAAAATACAGGTTCTTAGAAGAATTTCTATCATTTCCTTTCCCGTCTCTGTCTAATTAGAATTCTATATTCTATGAATTGAGTGAAAACTTCAATGTTTGCAATGTCAACACACATATTAGATATAGGTCATACAAAAATTTAGAAATTCCATTAGAACATTTCCAAAAGTCATCCAAAGCATCCAAGGTCTTATGACTTGGTAATCAATCAAAGGTATAATTTTCTTATGACTTGACAGGTGTATTTGAATGGATTCATGGAATAATTGATAATTCATTCTTCTTATATGGTCTGACAGGTGTATTGGAAAGGAATTCATTGTTCTTATGACTTGGCAGGTGTATTTGAATGGAATTTATTCTTAGAATGTTGTACTTGAAAAGAGCGCGTCTTTCTTTAATAACTTCCTTCCTTCAGGGGCTTGAACTTAGAGTTTAAAATTTTCTTGATCTACTCGACGAGACCTTTCCGAAAATGTATAGCGTTTTTAGATAGTTTTAATCAGCGATACTCAACCAGCGGCCCGCGGGCCGCATGCGACCCACCAAGCCTTCTTAAGTGGCCCGGTCATGATCCATTGCTCTGAGAAATTCACTTATTTAAGAACATTGTATTAAAGATTTGGTGGGAAAATTTTTGTCAAGAAATCAAATATATCAATTTTGCTTTTTGCTGTCGGTGTCGTACGGGTACGAATTGATATTCTTTTTCTATTTGGAACGGTTACGGTTAGTGATAACAGACAACAGTGCTGTAACGACAATTTTATGGATGTAAATAATTTGTAACTATCTTTCATATCATACAAACGAAAAATATTCGAAGAAAATATATTGTTTCAAGACGAGTGGGAGGTTAACTATTTTGTAGTGAAAAACAAACATGGATCAGTAATTGTTTGATTTGTCACAAGTGATGAATTTAAAAACTACCAATGAACAGGGGATCATTCAATGACACTTCCTATAAGATCTCTTTCAAGAGGTGATGAACAAACTCTTTCTCTTGAATAATCCTTGCAACAGCAACAAAGTGTTTTGCAAGTGTTAATATCACAGCGGTAACAAAGACATTCTATGAAGTCTATTATATTATTGGTAATCGTATGAAACCGTTTACTGAGGCAGAAATTGAGAAGGAATTGTTTCTTACATACTTCTAATTTAGTGTTAGTGACAAAAAGTAAAAAACATAAAAAATTAATAATTAAAAAAAACAGAACAGGAGCTATAACAATTAGATCAATTTCCCACATTTTAAATTTCTAATGTTACCTTGGTCTTAAAGCATTTCTCTCCCCTCCCCCATTTATCCTCATGTTGCGGCCCACGTCAAATAACTAACATATGCATGCGGTCCGCGTGAAATAACTGACAAATGAATGCGGCCCAGTAGATAAAACGGTTGAGTGCCCCTGGTCTAAGCAATGGTGCAATTTGGGGTCCCAGGGGCCGGCGGGGTACGAAAAGAAGGAAATCAGTCCCTTACAAAAAAGTTACAGGAGTTTTCGCTTGAAATTTGAACCCCGAATAGAACCCGTGTAGCGAAACTTTGAAATAAATTTTCTAAGCTCTGACGCAATTTGGGGCTGCCGGGGTTCGAAAAATAGAAATTGAACCCTTAAAAAAAAGTTACGGTAATTTTCCACATCTGTTTTCAAATTCGGGTTGGGCGCCTTCGATTCCTCCTAGAACCTGATTTTCGAGTAAAAGGCATGCTCTGGTAAAAAGTTATTCGAGAAAAACGCACTTTTAATTAAAAAAGTGGTGCGTAACGTTATTTTAGACAACAGATGAACTATTAAGACCAGAGGTACTCAACCTTTTTTTCGGCTGGGCCACATACATATGTCAGCCACTTCACGCGACCCGCATACATATATTAGTTATTTCATTCGGGCCGCAACATGAGGATAAATAGGGAAGGACGAGAAATGTGTGTGCTTTAAGATGCTTAATTTAAAATGTGAAAAATTGAGCAAAATATTATAACTCCTGTTTTGCTTTTTTTTAATTATTATTTTTTATATTTATTTTTGTTACTATCACTAAATTAGAAGCATTTAAGAAACACTCCTTCACAATTTATGCATCAGTAAACGGTTTCATGTTATTACCAATAATATAACAAACTTCATGGGATGTCTTTGTCACCGCTGTGATATTACAACTGATAAAACACTATTGCTGTTGCAAGGATTATTCAAGAGAAAAAGTTTATTCATCACCTCTTGTGTGAAAGATCTTATAGGAAAAGTGTCATTGAATGATTCCCTGTTCATTGGTAGTTTTTAAATACATCACGTGACAAATTAAACAATTACTGATCCATGTTTGTTTTTCACTACAAAAGAGCCAACTTCTCAATTGTCTTAAAACAATATATTTTATTCGAATATTTTTCGCTTGCAAGATATGAAAGATAGTCAAAAATTAATTCCACCCAATGTTCATTCCACTGTTGTCTTTTATCACTAACCGTAACTGTTCCAAATAGAAAAAGAATATCAATTCGTACCCGTACGACACTGACAACAAAAAGCAAAATTGATATATTTGATTTCTTGACAAAGAATCTCCCACCGATTTTTTTTAAACAATGTTCTTAAATAAGTGAGTTTCTCAAAGCAATGGGCCATGAACGGGGCACATAAAAAGGCTCGGTGGGCCACATGCGGGTGATCTATGATGACATGCAAGGGGTCCACGTCGTCGAAAAAATAGAGGGCCATGAGGTGTAAATGGGGTTTTACGATAGTAGCTCTCATTAAACTAGATCGTGATTTTAATTTTAAAAAGAAATTTAATCAAGTGGAAGCCAGACTTATCTATTTAACAGATTTATTTACTAAATTTAATGAAATTAATTTGCATAAATTTTATTAAAACAAGGTCCACATTCCAGCCTTTCTCACCAGAACTAAGCAAAACGAGTATAGTAACGGACGTAGCAAATTTTTCCAGTTTCTGAATTGTCACAGACAATGTACCCGGAAAAAAGACGTTTTAAACTACGTCGAACATTTAAAAGCCCTTATTTTAGATTTTGAAGTTAGGTTTGAGAATGTTTTGACTATCGTAATACCACAGTAGGCAATGAATTCATATGGTCACTTTGTAAAAAAAATGTCAGATTACAAAAATTAGGTACTAACGAAGATCTTAAAGTAAATTTTAGAAATGGATGTCAATAATTTTGCCTTAAAAAAGATATATAACTGTAATTTATTTCATATTATGGAATATCTTAAGAAAGTTTGTAATTGTTTTTCCGTTTGAGAAGGAGTTTTTTACAGTGCCCTTGCCGATCTCCAAAACAAAGTAAGAAGAAAAGACTGGACACAATTAACCGAGGAGATATTTAGGGTTAAACCTGACAAGATTGATGTCAAATGTTGAAAATTTGTTATTGCATCCACAGATTCATCCCTCCTACTAAAAGCATTTGTTTAATACATAAAATAATTGAGTATCAATTAAATTTTAATTTAATTAATTAAAATGTCCTTTCTAAAGTCTTAAGCACTATACCTCACTGAAGTTAAAAACTTAAATCTTTTAAAGGATGTAGACCTATACCTGCTGTCAAAAACACATTTAAGTTGATGAATTTACAAAAATTTAATATTATGTTATTAGGGTCTACCCTATGCCGAAAAACTGCCGAAGTTTGGGAACCTCTCTCTCTGGCTTAGACTATTTAGTCGAAAGTTCCTCTACGCGGGTTCTATCATCGGTTAAATTTTCAAGCGAAAATTCGCGTAAGTTTCGGAGTTACGGGGCCCCTTCTCGAAAGGGGCCCCGCCAAGTGGGGTCTCCCTCTAGGGCTAGAACTTAGAATTTTATATTTTCTCGATGTGCTTGACGAGAGCTTTCCGAAAAGATATCGTTTTAGTCGATAGACCTAATAGTTCGGGAGTTATTAGCGTTTGAAAAACGTGGGAAAATAGAAAACGCGTGGATATTCCGACAGGTGTCAGCCCGAGCAGTGACTTCTAGGATTGCTATCGCTCTTGGGATAAACTAGAGGGGAAGATATACCGATTGCTGTGCAAAAATGCCTTGAAGACAAAAAAAGATCGATTTAAATAAAATCATTTCAATAGCAACTGATGGAGCCAGAAGTATGACAGGAAAAAATAAAGGGGCAACAACGATTCGTCAGAGCAAAATAAACCACGAAATTATTACGTTTCACTGTATAATACACCAAGAAGCGCTTTGTGCCCAAACATTTCCGGCCGAATGAGGTCATGAATTTGGTAATCAAGATTGTTAACAGCATCTTGTCAAAAGCACTCTACCATCGTCAGTTTAAAGAATTTTTTTAAACGAAATGGAGATTGTATTCCGACCTCCTTCTTCACAATAGAGTGCGATATCTTTCCACAGGTAAGGTGTTGAAACGTTTTTCTTTGTAATTGAATGAATTAAATTCATTCCTCAATGAAAAAGGCACTAATCACCCTGAATTAGAGAACGACATATGGTTGCAAAAATTTTACTTTGTAGTGGATATCAAAGCGAAATTTAATGATCTGAATCTAAAACTGCAAAGAAAGGGAAACCCAGCCTATGTTTTGGTAGAATAATTGGTTTGTTTCGAAGAAAAATGAATTATTTTTGAAGAAGATATTCAGAGCGGTAAATTACTTCATTTTCAATTTCTAAAGCAATATCGCGATAAAACCAGTGCAACTGTTAACACGAATTACTTCAGAACAGTTATAAAAAAAAAATTAAAGATGAATTTGCTGACAGATTTGAGAAATTCTCTCAACACAAATAGTAACTAAATCCACATTGAACCATTTGGAATTGATACTGGATCTATCTCTAGAAATGCAATTGATCGATTTAAAAAGTAAAGCTTTGTGGAGTGGAAAATTTAGAGAGCTGAAACACAAGTTGGAAGAGTTGGAGGTCCAGAAAGGTGTATGTACGTAAGGCAACAAAAGTTGACAGCTTTAAAAGAAATGCCGCGAGTTGAGGCACTTATATTCGACGCATGGAATAGTCTTCCATATTGCTACAGTGAGGTGAAGAAGTTGGCATTTGGAGGGCTGACTATCTTCGGATCGACATATTCGTGCGAGCAAGTGTTCTCTTGCCAGAATATAATTAAAAGTAAAGTAAGAAGTCAATTAACAAATGAAAATTTAGAGTCGTGTTTGAAACTTAAAACAAGTTATATATGAGTCAAATTTATCCAAACTTTCTAAGACCATGAAAAACCAACGCTCCCATTGAATTTGTTTGCTCAAATGTATGTTATTGAAGTACAAGTTAGTGTTGTAAGAAAATGTTTAATTGTTTCAAAAAATTTTTAACTTAAATAATAAGTAATTATCTAATATTGCCATATATATATTATATAATTTGTTGTGAAAAACACTACTTAAATATGAATAAATAGATTAGTTTTTTTAATCAAAAAACTTTATTTATGCAAGTACTATTTATTATTGGCAAGAAAAAATTTTGTGGCTCTTTAAAAACTATAAAATTTTGTAAATTGTAATTTTTGGCTCTTCCGACTCAAAAGGTTGCCGACCCCTGCTCTAGAGCAATATAATACATTATTTGCGACAGACTTCGTAATTCTAAGGGGCTGTAGTAGCCCAGTGGTGAAGGTATCGGATCATGGCAGGCATGTCATGAGTTCGAGCCCATTACCTCTAATGACCCGCCATGTAGGTAGCGATGCACGTTAAATCTGTCAAGAGCACAAACGTCCTCCTGTTGGTGTGGTATTTAGGAGAGGAGTGCCAGCTCAGGTGTCGTCCACGTCACTTGACCATGGTTCAAAATTACGTGGTCCATCGCCAAAAGCCCTCGTGTAGCTGAACAGTGCGACGTTAATATTCACTCACTCATTCGTAATTCTAAGCCAATGGTGGCCAGCCCGCGACCCGCCTTGGTTAATTTTGTAGCCCGCGAGATATCTTAAAAATGCGGTTATTTTGTGCAATATTTTTGTTTTTAATGTAGTGTTTTGTAACAAATATATTCCAAAACTGTATCTCAATTTAATAACGTTGCTTCTGTTTTAATACATTCTTAGAAATTAGCAGTATTGCATGGCAGCGACTATTTGCAGAATCATGCTTGATTCCTGTAATTTCATCGAGCTGCCTATTGTTAGAGTTAGGCATATTTGATCATTGCATTGTTATTATTAAATTATCTATGCTTGTATAGATGAAAAATAATTAAATCAATAATAATTCATTCCTTTTTAAATTTTCACTCCAATAAATGTTTTTAATGGGTCTAAATATAATATAAAGATATATAATTTTTATATATTTCCGAAGTGCTCTGCAAGGTCATTTGGGTTGGCCATCCCTGTTCTAAGCCAAGATCGGATAGCGAGAGTGACACTCGAGTGTACGGCTTCTTTGTATTCTTCATGACCTTTTTTGAACTTGGGAATCTCGCGCCTTTAGCCATTATGATATCTAAGCCTCCGTGGTTTTAAATGCTGATTTAAATTATATTTATTGTTATTTATAAAATATATTGCTGGTTTCTGTTTGTGATATTAAAGATATCACATTAATATGATAAATAAGAAAAAAATTTAGTAGGATTGGGGGAAAAAGTTAATTGAAATTGAAATATGGAATTCAATAGTCTTACGATGAAAACTATTGCAAATTTAGCTTCCTTTACCACAGTTTCATTCGATTTTTTTTACCTGAATTTATATCAGAAATTCCAACTGTTCACCCAGAAAATTGTATGGGTCCCAAAACCAATATTTAGAGTATGCTCAATATACTTTATTAAATTTATATAAGATTTTTTTTTGTTATATGTCTTAAAACGTTTTTAAATAAAATTATGGAACTCAATTGGAACTTTTCTGAAATATTTCAGGAAACAGAATAATTTAAATCACATTACACCAGGGGTGGCCAACCTGCGGTACGCATGCTACAGTGTAACACGATGGAGTTGTATCAGTGGCCTACGAATGTTTACTGAAAACTTAAAAAAAAAAATTGAAAAGATAATAAATAACCATTCTCTTACAATTTTATTGAAGTGGGTTGTCTCAGACAAAACACCTCAACATTTAGATCAAAATATGCCTGTGAATAAATTTTTTCTGCAATGAACATAATAAAATAAATATTACTTAAAACTAGCTAATGTGCACCTATAATAATGTAATTTTGTTAGCATCTGTAAGAGCTAATCCTAATACAGATGACTTGGTAAAAAAAAAAGTTGTAATTCAAAGGCCATATTAAGTAGATACTGAGCTTTTAATAATTATTTTGAATTGATTCAAAATTCATTTATTTGATTCAACTTACTCATTTTTATCTTGAACCTTACCTAACTGATTAAACTTGTAAAAAATTTATCAGCAATAAAACAAAATAAAAAAAAATTTTAAAAAAAACACTAAATTTGTACTTTCGCCTTTTTTATTATATTATTTTTAAATTTCGACTGCATATACTTGCATTAAAAAAATATACTATTTCAGTATAAAACTCCCATAATAACTTATATAAGTAAAAAATTTTCTATTTTAAATATTTGTTTGTGTTGGAAAAGTTAGAAGTGACACGCATAACTATTTTTTTTTTTTATCAAATAGTGGCACTCTTCCCAAAAAGATTCCCGCATGATATTATTCATTCCATTATTCCCATAAATTTCTCTTTTTATTAAACTGTTTAAAAAAGGATTTTCATGCAATTTAATATAGACAAATATCACAGCAAATTGTTTTGAATATATATAAAGGTTTCTGCCTTAACAAAAACTTGTGTTTTTATAAAATTAATTTACTTCACAAAATTCGGAATATTCCTTATTTCCTACTCACTGAATATATTTAATTGTCATTGTAGATCTAGCAAATGAAATGATTGGATTAAAAAATGAAGGAGTCTAAGCTGATAATTAGAAAAAACCGTGAAAACAAACTAAGTATAACTTTGTATAACTAGGAGAGCAACAATAGTATTTTTTAAATAAAAAAAACACAATCTGAGAAAAACATTTTTAAAGTTCATATAGCTCTCAAAAAAATCATTATTATGTGTGCTTCAGTTAACCTAAAATGCGATTTGAAACCTTAGATATATTTTCCTTATATAAATTTAATTCCATTGTCTTATATTTTGAATAATTTATCGCTTTTTTCAAAGTATTAATTGTATCTGAGTGACAAGAAAAATGAAGGAAATATATAAAAAATAAAGCTATGTTTTTTAATTTGTTTTTGATTTCACGTTATATCAAAATGTTATATTAATACGAAAATATAAGGTAAATAAGAGCACAAATTATCAATATTCACATCCTAAGTAATGTTATTGTCTTAATAATTGTTGTGATATACAGTGGTACCTCGACATACGAGTGCCCCAACATACGAGTTTTTCGAGATACGAGCCGACGAGCAAGTGATTTTTTGCTTTTAGTTACGAGCGAAATTCGAGATACGAGTCCGGTTCGGTTCGGTTCGGTAGTAACACGCAGTCACGCCATCACGATCAGTTAGCACCCAGAAAAAGTTGCAACAGGTCGTGCATCTGACCTTTTTAATGACACTTGCCTAACTCATTTTCGGAACATTCTGAGAGGGAGGAAGAAACAAACCTCCTTGGACATGTTTTTTTCTAAACGGCCTACAGGTGAAAGCGAGAAAAATGTAGCGAAAAAGGCAAAGACCAGTGAGGATATCTAATTTATTTCTTTACATTCTCTTTTTTGTTTTTGTGCAATAAATATTTGATATTTATAAATACGTTTTTATTATTCAAAACCACGTAACAAAAATAACTGGGGTGACATTTTGGAGGTTGGAACGGATTAATGGTAGTTCAATTGTTTTGTATGGGGAAATTTGCTTCGAGATACGAGTAATTCAAGATACGAGCAAGGTTGCGGAACGAATTAAACTCGTATGTCGAAGTACCACTGTATTAATAAAACTACCTTATAGGACAGTAAAATGATACAATTTTAATTTTAAAAAAATAAAACTAGTTTTCGAACAGTTACTGAAAAAAAATTGACGTAAAATTATTGAGATTTCTAAAAAAGAGGACGCGATCAAAAAAGTCCCGAAATTTGTTTATTTACATTTTTCTCAATTCACTATTTGCAACTTCTTACTCTCATACATACAATCAAAGGATAATAATACAAATATATTACTAAGTAAAAATTTTAAAAAACAACTAATTTTAACCCATTTTAATGTTAGTAACAAGTACATTCAATGAAACGTGTGAATTTATTGAGTTAAATAAAATTAAGTAACCCATTTATGTTGCCACAATAAAGGCGAAATATTTTGTAAATAGAATATATTTCAAATAATATTAGTTAATTATCGAAGGAATTTTATTACATCTAATCCATGATAATGCCCTGGTTTTAAAACGTGTTTCTTAAGCGACAGCTGTCAAGCATTGAAAAAGCAAAAAGAGAGTATGGCTGAATGATAATTGACCAATGTGTATGAACTCAGAAGAAAGGGAATGGCAGACCAGAAAAAAAAATTCCTCATAATGGAGTAGGTAAAGAAAGCGTGGGAAACGTATTCACACACACACACAAAAAGCTTTTATAATAAAATAGAAAAGACTCCCCGGATTTATGCTTTCAGGGGAAGCTTCAATAGTCAAAGCACAAAGGGTTCAAAGAACTGGGTTCTCTCTTCCTGCAAACAATCTGACGGAAGAAGAGGTCTTTTCTACAAAGACTATTTATTCCAGTCCAGGAGTTTTTTGAGTTTAGGACAGGGATGGCGAACCTTTTTTTGAGATGTGGGTCAAATTTCGTTCATATTTTTTTAGTACTAGCGCGGGGGTCACTAATGCCATTTTCACCAGAGTTAAGTTTAAACTTTTTTAACTGAGTATTTTTAAAACTAGACATCTTTAAAATTCAATTGACTTAACGGGTAAAAAAGGGCGCAATGGAACAACAAGTCTCTTTCAACAAACATAACTGAACATAATCTTACTAAAGTGCATTTTATTTGAAGAAAGTGCTTTAAATATGGTTATTTTTGGTTTTGTTTTTGACTTTTTTTTCAACAAACAAAATGTGAGTAAAATTGTACACTTTATTTGATATTTTGTAAACACTTTTGCTTTATTTCAAATACTACATACTTTCATATACAATTGTTGTCATTTGCGTAACTTTGGAACTGTAATGATCAAACTGAAGGCTACAGACAGAATTTAAATTGCTTTTGCGTCAATGCAGTGCTTGAAAAATTCAAATAGAATATAAATAATCCACACAAATTAGGAAATCTAAATAAATCCACGTAAGCAAACAAGTGGTTTCCTATCAATAGTGGGTCAGTTAAAGAGCTTGCGTGGGTCAGTGTCTGACCCACGGGTCATAGGTTCACCATCACTGGTCTAGGATGCTAAGAGATAGATCAATTTGGTATCTATACAGCAGTGATTCTCTAACTGTGGGGCGCATCCCCCTAAAGGGGTGTGATAATCCTACGTGGGGGGGGGGCGCAAACATATCAAAAAGTTGGGAAAAAAAGATTTTTTTTAAAAAAATTAATATTTAAATGTAATTTTTTTAAAAATATCTTTTAGTTAAAAGTAACATATGCAAAATTTAATACTTATCTTGATAATTTGAATTTGTACGGTGTATAAATAAAAAAAGGCAGTACTGCAGCTTTAGCATCAAAGTACATAATTATTACATTCAATACATTGTTATTGCATGGGGGGGGACGATGAAAATTATGTTTGAAAATTGGGTCACAAATCCTGGAAGTTTAAGAAGCACTGCCATACAGTTAAATTTAAGATCTGATTTTTCGATCACCTCTCACAATCTAAAGTTTGTGGGACTTAGAAGTGAAAGCGCTTTCTATCTAAAAGAAGTGGAATTACAAAAGATTAATGAATAAACGGCGGAGAGAGAGAGAGATCAACCACCATTGTACAAATTGTACAACTGTTCATACTCATTGCTCAAATTTGTAACTGTTCAGGTTGTAAATTTTCAACTAATCTCTTCTTTAAAAATTTCTGTCTTTCGAACACTTTCTTCCTTTTTCGCAAAATCTGTTCTTGGCACTCCTCTTCAGTTAAATTCAACTTTTTATGACCCATTTTTACTAACTATACCTTATATATAAATAAATTTATTACAGTATCATGAAAAACTTTTTATATATATATAAAGAAAAATAAGAAGTTAGAGTAAAGAACCTGAAAATAAGAATGTAAAATATGACATCTAATAAAAAAAATATGATGAAGTCAATATACCAAAAAGCATAATTATTATGTCATATAGATATATAATAGCAATTATATAATATTTATGTAACATAACAATTAGAGAAATATAGTATAGCAATACTAAAAAATAAATAAAATGAATGTGTGTGTGTGATGGATTATATATACCCTACAAATTACAGGGAACTTGATTCTGAAATAGAGACTCAAAAATATAAAACCTATATATGGAGAAAAGTCAACGGACTAAAATGGAAAACTATTATGTTTCCTAAAGCTGTCTCTCTGACTTATAGGGCAGTGAAGTTCAGTTTAACTTGGTTTATAGGATCTTAACCTTCCCCCTTCAGCAGAAAATTTGTATATTTAAGTACGGGAAAAAAAATGAAGAATATAAATCAAGATCGTGAAAATCTAAATTAAGCCTAAAATTTGCACTTGCTATCAAACAGTGAGCTATTAAAAAATAAAACTATTTTGATTGCACAGGTATTAAAACCAATGCTATTTTTCAATTCCTACTATTAGTTCACACTCTTCCTATATTTATATATACATATATATCTTGTTCAAATTTTCAGTCGTTAATAAAATACTTTTTATTCATCCCCTGAAGTTCAAATACATTTTTTATAACTTGTAAAGAATGACATTTGATGTTAATGTAGTTTTTTCGAATATTAATTCATTAATTAAATTTTATTTCAATTTTTTTTTTCAAAATGTTACACATTTGGGGGGGCCCGTATCATTGATACAGCGGTAGCTATGCCCCTGCTGAAAGTTTAAACAAAAACTCGGATGCCAAATCAAATTAAACAATCGTAAATCAAAATTTCATTAAAATCAAGAGGATTTATTTACAACATTTCTAACCTATTCTCACCTACGCCTACAAAATTTGGTGCATTGAGGCAAAAATCACATTAATCGATTTTAAATCCTACAAAATGGAGCTTTACGCCTTTCCCTAAATGATTCCACCTACATTCCTTGAAAACATATCCACAAGGACTATTCTGTTCGCTTTCTAGAATTAAAATTTTTATAAAATTAGTATTCACTCCACCCCCAACATTGGTACTCAAGCTGACGTTATTGGCCCTGGTCGTCATAAAAATCCTCTTCAAACAAAGAATCTCCCTAGGAAATTCTAAAAAATTTTCATCTGCTTTAATCAATATCTTCTCCATTCTTACAAGTCCAGTCAGTCTTTCTATTTTTAGGCTGCTACAAGTACACTGTTCCGGCTCCAATCCGATGAAAACCCTCACCCTCAAAAATAGAACTTCTTTACTATTGAGTCATTCCGTCCCCTCCCCCCAAAAAGGGGATATTCCTACCCTGAGATTCGCCTCTGTAACAAAGGCACTCTCTCCGCTCCCAGCTGGATTATTAGTTCTCCCACAAAAGGGGATTTTCTCAGTTCTCCTTTGTAATCATAGGAAATCAGCTGTTTCCATCCACTCCCCCTGGTACATGACTCACGCATCCCTCCCTTTTCTCTCCAAAATCCCTTTCCTCCTGGCAGGACCGGTTCTAGCAGTTTGGCCGCCCCGGACAAAAATGAAAAATGCCGCCCCTCTCCAACGCGTATAAAAAATATTATTAAAAAATATATAAATTGTTCATAAATACACACCTATAAAACTTGAATAGTTCTTGCAAAGAAAAAGCAACATAACAGTATACGTGTAAAACGTGTAAATATTTATTAAAAATTAAAACAAATAACAAAAAAAAAATAAATAAATAAATAAATAAGAGTGTTGTTTTTTTTTTGCCTTTTAACTCTGAAAACTTTCTGATTAATTCTTTTAAATCAATTTGTTCAGCTATTTTAAGTTCGATAGCCAATATAGATAAACCATTTAATCTATCTTGAAGAATTGTAGACCATAAGAAATTTTGAATTGAGAAACTCCTTTCTCCGCTTGCTACACTTTATTGGGAAAGAAAGTGAAATTCTTAATTCGATGGAGAAATTTGGCACAAAATCTAAAACTGGAATAAATTTTAAAACTTCTATTGACCTTTCTTTTTTGCCTACTAATGCTGAAACTAACATTTTCTCATCTGCTAGATCAAGCGCATTTATATCTACTGATTCTCCATCTGTCAACATCATTTTTAAATTTTTACAGTTTTTAATTATTGAATATTTAGGGGTATCTTTTAAATCATATATATTATATAAAAATTGAAAAAAATTAGTATGGGTACTCATTAAATTAAATCTGCATTCCAAGGCATTAATTGCTTGTGGTCAATTGTAAAAAAATAAAACTGTACCTTAATTTTAATTTAGGATCTTCCACCGGATCATCTCGAGCTTCGTAATCAAAATTAACATTTTTGCGGCGAACTCTGTGACGTGGCTGCGTGACCTCAAAATTAGGTGGGATATCAATCTCGTCGGCCAATTATTTTGCATCACAGAGCATTTCAGTAAAAGCCCCATCCGATCGAAGATCATTAAAAAAAAACCTTAGAATTTCTGAAGAGTTCCATAGTGGATTGTAGATCGTAATCTTTTGTATTTAGTAAACTTCCAGCTTGTTTTTTAATGTGGGCTCTTGTTTTTCGAGTAGCTTTTTTTTGTATTCGTACCAGATAGTTTTTTACGTCCTCCCTCAAACATTCTAATATTTAAAAAAAAAAGTATACTTAAATTAAGTAAGGGAAGTATGAAGATTATTGAGATAGAGTGTTTTGCTTTCATACAAAAAATTTGAACTCATCAAAAATTGTCGCATTTTAATTAAAAATCGACGTGTTTGAGATTTTCTAAAATCTTATCGTAAATTTAAAACAAAGAATAAAAAGCCCTTATTTTTCTTTCGTTTCAACACTGCATTTATTTATGTTTAATATGTTTAGAATTGATAGCTATATAGAGAGTAGGATATCCTAACAAAGTATATTTTTCAGTATTAAAATTAGGAAATCATTTTAACTTATATTTTCAATAAGCCCACATATACATCTGTACATAGCACGCACAAAATATAGAATGGATTTACATAATTTTTAATCTAAGAAAAATGTTCTTATACAACTCCCACAGAAAAAATACTTTCCATTAATCTTATTAATATAATCTCTCTCTCTCTATAGAAATTAATAATATCTTTATAATCACTAAAATTAACTCTAATAAAAAATAATCAAGAAATAGACTACAATATTTAAAATAAAAATAAAAAATACATTATATTTCTCAATCAAATAAAATTCCTTTAGCTTCCTCAAAAAATGTCATTTCGAAATATTTTTCATAACATTTAAATATAATCATATGTAATCTCATTTAGAAATATATTTATATATTAAAACAATATTACAACTATTGCTATCTCTCTGTACATCAAAGAAGAAGAAAACATTGAAATAGCTCACTTATTACTGACCTAATTCACAAACTTTAAATAGTAATTTCTCTTGATGAATGAAAAAAGAGAGAGAAATAAAAGTCTGAAACCCCACATCTGTTATATTGATTCAACATGATGATTCAGAAAAACGGAATCAAAATGTACAATAAACAAGACAAATGAACCACAATTTTTTTTTTTAATTCTGGGAACAGTAATGAAGGTTGTGCAATGTCTCGTTCCGAAAATGGAAGCTCTGTTATGAAAAAAAATTTCTCATCAACAATATTATTTCGATTTAATCTAAAAATAAAAATTTTTAATCCATTACTCTTAACTATAACTATGGATACGTATATACAAAATAATTTCATTGAAATCAGAATTACCTAGTTTTCTTTCAACTCGATAGTCATTTAAGTTATAATAATTTCTCATTTATGTGAATTTATTTATAACACACTTAATACATATATTTACAGAGATGTATCTTACAGAAAGCACTACTGTATTTGTATATTATTTTAAGTCTTAAAAAATACAAAATAATTCGAAATTAAAAACATAATTACCTGTTGTGCTATTTCAAACGAGCTAAATCTAAAAGATTCAGTGAAGCCAATTTTTTTGAACTAGAGTCTGTTGATGGTAGAGATCAGAAGAGCTTGTTTTAACTTCAAGTAACAACTCAAGAGTTAAATAAAACATCTGTAGCTCGCTATCTTCAACAAACTTTTATTACCTCTGTCTCCTCTTTAGTTAGCTGACGCCGGATATTTTATAAGTGTCTGGAATGTCCGTAATGACCCCAGTCCGAGAAGGGGAAAAAGTTACAGGAGTTGGTATAAACATATGAAATTTCATGATTTAACATATACTGCTGCCTTGAACCCTTCAAGGTTCAACATAAAAGTAAACTGACATTTAACGTACACAGTAGAAAATAAGAAACATCAAATGAAATACCAGAATCACAATACTAAATACAAATATATAACTGGAAATTACAAAAGAGTTAAATCAAATACACATTCAACAATAAATTCTGTCGGTAAGCCAGTCAAATATTTTAATGTGCATGTAAATATGAGTTTT
Source organism: Trichonephila inaurata madagascariensis (assembly GCA_019973955.1). Taxonomy (NCBI): domain Eukaryota; kingdom Metazoa; phylum Arthropoda; class Arachnida; order Araneae; family Nephilidae; genus Trichonephila; species Trichonephila inaurata. The sequence continues at coordinate 1,448 of BMAV01006133.1, read as the reverse complement.
TTTTTAAAGAGATGTTTATAAATTTAAAAGGTAAACAATAACTAGTTTTAGCAGACATAATTTTTACCTGTATATAACAGCAGAATTTTGAAGAACTGCAATTTGCCGAACGCTGCTCTAAGCGAAATATTTTGTTTTGTGCACATTTGTCACCCTTAACGTAGTAATTAATGTTTCTGATTTCCCGATTTTTTCCCTTCCCGGAAATACATCAAAATTTAAAAAAATTTAAAAACATGTTATTTTTAAATAATAGCAATAATTATTATATAAAATACAGGAAAAATATACCGTTTTTTTCTTCAATTTTCAATTTAGCTTCAACTTATAAATTTTCAGATTTTTAAAAGTTTGTATTTGTATTAAAAAGTAAAAATGTACGTCATGAAACAATTAATAAAATTGAAAACGGTTTAAAATAATAAATAGCGTATCAAATGTATTTTCTCATCCATGTGCTCCCTGCAGAAGTACAATTTTGTGAGGCATACAGAAATTTTAAATTCTACCTTTGAACTTCAATGAAATCTCCCAAATGTTTGGATAAATAATTTTCAAATGTAGTTAGTAATAAAATCTGTAGAAAAAAAGTAGTTCGAAGGAATAAATAATTATTCTGAAGAAAGAAATTATTACTAATTCGAATACAAAAGAATTTACTTAGTTAATAATAAATAAATATGTCACACACTAACTTTATTTTGCAGATGCTGTTACCACCTTGATTTTTTTTCAACTTTATCATATACACAGAGGAAAAATCTTCCCCAAATTAAAAGTTATAATTTTTTTAATGAAATTGATCTCTTTTAGAACTAAAGACAATAATTGTTAGCGACATAGAAAAAATGTTACAATTAAAAGTCTCGGGAAAAAAAAAATTCACATAAAAAATTAATGTTCCTTTTACTGACTCACACGAGTTTGAAATTTAATCATTTGAAGATGAATCAGTTATTCTTCTAATGTTACTATTAAGAGATAAATATTAATATCCTATATAAATGCTTGAAAATTTATTTGCTGTTGAAGTAACAATTACGTACGTTAAAAATATTTATTATATTGAAGAGATTTTACTTGTATAACCGCGATTTCTTGTTTATGGAGTCACTGTATTAATAGTGCATAAATATAAATAAATATTAATGTAAGAATCTGACACGAAAGTTTGGTTAAGAAAAATAATGAATAAAAAAAGTTGCGAGATTGCTTAGAAATAATCTCCCTAAAACAGTTTGGTGGTTCATTCCCTTCTTCAAATTACTAATTCAATGAAATAGCTCATATCAAAGACAAGTAACTGAAAGTTTTTAAGAAAAATTAAATATATATATATATATATTTAAGTATTAATACTTATACCATAAAATCAGGCGTGTAACGCACACTTTTAACACAAAGAACAAGAACGAAATTTAAAGGTGAGCGTTATACGCCGGATATAT
>BMAV01006132.1:0-63558 GCA_019973955.1 Trichonephila inaurata madagascariensis | reverse complement strand
TTAAAATGGATTTTTCCCCTTTTTTCCCTTCGGTTTTGATGATTCATTAATCTTTCAACTTGTAGCATGTTTACTTCAACAATGGTGTTTGATAAATATATTTTTAAACAATGACGAATTCAAAAATTTTTATTTTAAAAATGGTAAAACCAAATAATTTATTTTGTGTTTCGTTATATACTAATGAATAAAGAACAAATTTCTTTTATTTGTATGCATCAATACCCTGTATTGAAATGCTTAAATATTACATAAATGTATCGTTATATTTAATTAAAATGAAAAAAACCCCACACAAATATTTTAAAATATTTTGAGTTAGGACATTAAGCGTCATATCATGAGCATGGATTTAATATTATATATCTCACAATCTTTAACTATTAATTATGTTGCATATCTTAAATCACACAGTATTTGCTAAACAAAATTCTGTCATTTCGAAGTGCTGCTGTTTTTAGAAACTAAAAATGCTGTAACGCTTACAGAATCCCTAAAAAGGGAGATTTCAGAAAAATGATAAATTTTATAAGTGTTTTACAGATTAAAATTAGTTAAATTTTTGTAATTAATTTTATGTATGCTTTTATATAAGTCTTATTTCTTCAAATTTCTGCCAATTCATTGATTGTTTATTGAAGTCCCACTCTAAAGCAACCGGAGGGCTATTTGTTTTAGATTTAACTCGTAATTTCGAAACATATTCAAGTTATGTATATGACACTTGAGCTAATGCCCCAGTCTCTCAATATCCACACCAAGCCAACGTGAGGACTTAAAGCCAAGGCAGATTTAAAGTGCATCAGTTCCTCTACATGACATCCTCATTTTTATAATGATCATTAAATTGTAAATTTCTATTTTATGAGAGATTGCAAATTATTTCTTTATCATTAATTAAGTAGAGTTCATTTTTACTTAAGAAAAAGGTATTTTATAATTGAGAGTTCTTAATAATGCTTTTTTATAATAACTAATAATGTTGCAATTATTATTGTTGTGAATTATATGACCGTTTTTCTAGGGTTGGGTCGCAGCTGTTACCCCAGACCCCCCCCTAGTCTATCTTGATGAAAAACCCTAATAATGGATTCTGCCCGTGTTAATCTTGAAAAATTTTGGGCACTAGGTACTGTTTTTTATCTCGGATATTTTTTCTTTAAACAACTTGGGTTCTGCATAAAGGTTTCCGTTGTTTACTAGGATTTTTTCCCCCGAATATTAGGATTTTTCTGTATTATGTTTCAGTTTAATGTTTTAACTTGGTAATTTAATTTCTTAAAGATGATTAAGTTTTGCTTTATTTAAATTTATTATCGTTACCAATAAATCCAGGAAAAGTCTAACTTGAATTCCAGTATTATGTGAATAACACCACGCGCACTAGTATCAGTATTAATTATTATAATTTTTTCAATTATATTTTTAGGAAAGAAATATCTATTGTGTTTTTTGACAATTTTGAGAATTTTTTAAATAAAATTAAAAAATAAAATTTGATTGTAAGAAAAATGTATTCAAGTACATTATTCTTAATTACACTAAAAATACATTGGAACAAAAAAATTTCTTTAATTAAGTACTTTATTTATATTTTTTGAACAAAGATATATATTCATAGGTATTAACTTCAGATCGATGTTAATGTAATAGATAACTCTGTTTTCATTCATCTTGATATGTAGAATTTTTTTAAAAAAACATTTGGTATTGCATTATAAAACAAAATCAAATTTCTAAATATTTTTTTTTATTATTTAATGTTTTTAAAAACATAATTTTTTTCTTAAAAAATTGCTAGAAAATTGATGAGTTTGACTGATTTCGTTAAAAATCAAAAGAAATTGTTGATATTAAAAATTCTTTATTTTTAGATATACCTTTGGGATCCAAAATTCTGCATATACTTAAGACTATAAGCCAACTATCTGTCATCATGTTTTGATTTTTTTAAAAAAAAAATCCATTTTATGTTTTTAGTCTGTTGTATAATTAAATTTGTATAAATTTGTTTATCTGTTTTTCATTCTTTTTGCTTAAATACACACACTTAGGTAAGACAGAAATATAAATGTTTAATACTATACACTTATTGAAATAAATTATTTATTGAAACAGTCAATCTATTCGTATTAGAAGATTATAAAATTGAGATACTTTTATCAAATATATTTTTGTATTCTTAGTTCATGTATTTGTACATACAAAGATATTTCTCAAAGTAACACTGCTTATTGAAATAATATTTTAAATAATGTTTTTAAGTAATTTCAGTAATTTTAAGCAATCACAGAAAATTTTCTTGCTATAATTTGTACAAAACAATTAAAAATGTAAAAATACTGTCGCTTTCTTTTGTTTGATTTAATAGGATTTACCAGGCGTGTCCAGAAATTAAGTACCATTTGGTTCTACCGCAACTACAGTGGTAGTATTGCAGTTCAACATTTGTACTCGCGTTTTTCATATTGATTGTCAGCCCATTGACGCTATTACATCCAGACTGTGTTGTTTTTACATGTATTAGGAAGTGTTCAAATCGCTTAAGACGAGTGCTTATAGATTTAAGGGGACAATGTAAAGAATGATAAAATAGTGAGAAAGTGAACTCGATAATTCAATTATGAGCGCCTCAATGTTTGGGCAGAACCTCGGAATGGGCGGTCTTCTGTTGTCAATGATTGGTTGGTTGAAAAAAGTGAATGGAGAAAATTTGTGTAAATAGACGGTTTACAATAAAATTGCTTTGTAATGAGTTTCCACGAATTTCAAAAAATGTTCACTTTCAGCATCTTTCTTTACAGAGGGTATAGCCATGTTCTGATATGAAAAATGTCTGAACAATGGTAGTAACCCTGTAAAAAATAGTCTCTGACATGCTTTTTCATGTTAAAATAAATTTTGCTTTTAAAAAAGATTTTTCATGGGAGTTTTCTAACCGGTACTTAGTTTCCGGATACGTCTTGTAAAATAATATTACTTTTCTTTAATGTACTCCAGATTTTCAATATACTTTGAAGTTAATTGAGAATATTTCTTAGACAGATGCTTCGAATGTTATTGAACTCGATTTATTTTTCTAACTTAATTTCGAAACGCATTTAAAGTTGATTTCTTAAGAGAAGAAAAGATTTAATTGAAATAGATTAACTTCTTTTTCTTCATTTTGTAATTTATTTTTCTTTGGAAATATAACGTATTTCTTTTGGTTTCCTTACAATGAGATCTCTTTGCTCAATGTTTCAGAAAGTTGTTCTAAAAAAAACATTCTGTGCTATTATTTAATTGGATTTTAAGAAACCTTTTTATTTCATTCTTTAAAGAAAAACCTTCTTTGCATTTCATTAAAACTTAAGAGAAACGAAAAGGTTATTTTTACAGACTGAAAATGAGTCTTTCAAATCTGTTTTAAGTAAGCATTGATGCAAAAATGCGATTAAATCAGCTTAAATTGTAATGTTAATTTTTAGTTAAAGTTATCTTTAAGAAAAAAATGTCTGTTTTGCATACGTGATTTAATCTGACTTGAACGAAACAATTTTTTTATATGAAATTCTGTCATATATAAGTAAGTAATGAAATACAAGAACTGATAATTATACTTGTAGTTGTGAAAATTATTTTTATATTTATGAATCAAAGAATTCTTGGATAATTATTGTCAATCATATAAATACTACAATAAATTTTTCGTCGTAACTTATGAGCAAATATCATCCAGCATATTAAAGTTGATATTAAAATTGAAGATAAATTCTAAAAATGCAATTATTTGAACTTTTCCCCTTCAAGCAAGTTGTCTAGTTAAGGAAGTTGTTAATTAATAAGTGATTGAACTGGGAATAGATTGAAAGGTAATGAATTACCACACAGCATAATTCATTTAAATTGGTTGCGTAAATAGCAAAATATTTCTTGGTGTTCTGGTGAATGAATCTTAAGAATATCTTTCAACCTTAGCTACAAATGCACTTAGCTTCTTATTTTTCTACATAGTTTCAATTTTTTCAGTTGCAACTATTTCTTCAAGTTTTAAATAACTATTCAGCACGTACATTCTAACGTGTGTACAATGCTGTAACGTTGTCTTGAAAAAGAATTTAAGAGCTTAATATTCCTGATATTTATCTCTATATTCAAGTTCTAATTCAGGTCATAAAGGATTTAAATTTAATTTTTGTAAATTATTTTGAGAAATGAATATGTATTTTTGGAAGGCAATCATGAGAATGAAAAACAGTTATAAAATATAAAATCTTTGATCCTTTACACAGAAGTCACGTATCTGATATATCCACTTCTGATGTGTCTAGACGAAGCAAATTGCAATTGTTAAGACTCTTAAATTGTAGATATTCCAGGGTATTAAGCACAAAATAAAAATCACAAATTACATAGTGGAATGATCAAATTGAAAGATTTTTTATATTCATATAAACTGAATCTTAGAGATGACGTGTTCACACATGAGTATTGGAATTTCAGCTTGATCTCCTCTATTGTAAACGAATCTGTTGTTTCCTTAACATACATTCTAAAGCGAGAAAATATCTTTTAGAAGACATATTCTATAAATATTTAAGACAATTCAGAGAAGAGTGTTCTTATATAGCGACTACAACAAAAGTTTAATATTTTAAATCGAGCCTTTGCAGTTGGTCAAAATTTAGACATCATCTTTTAATAAAGAAACTGAAGATTTCAAAGCTTTTCGATAACCATTGAAGTTTTATTTGAATATAGAAAAATTATCAGTATTCTAAAATTATAATTTGAAATGGCCTTCTTTTCTATAAAATGCTATTATTTCCTCAACTCGGATCTAAACAATTTCTATCGATACATATCAGAAAGGTTATTGACTATTTAGAATTATTAGCAACCACTAATGGCAATTTCGCGAAATATTCATTTAAAATATTCCAAGTAGTCTTGATGTTTTATTCAATTCATCATACATCACAAGAATTTATGCAACTATCATACGAAATACTTTGGGAAAATACCAATGATCCTTTCTCGTCACGTTTTGTCACACAAGCAAGCTATTCAAGTACATTAATTTGTAAGTTTCTTACTTCAATTCAATTTAGAAACAAAAATATTTATTTCTTTACCTCTTCGTACTTCATCTGACTGAATTCTCATTACCTGAGTTTTACTATCTCTAATAGATAGTATTTGGTAATTTTGAATCGTAGCCATCATTTGATTGAATTAACCGTGTTTTGGAGACTTGAACAATTATTTAATACATGTCATCCCCAGAATAGTTCATTATGGTATCCAATACAGTTATATTAATTATTAGCAAGGAAATTAAAAACAACCATGGTAGGTGAATAGTCATTTCCGAGTGTTTTATAGGCAATAAGATCGAAAGATTGATTTAACAAAGGAACCGGTCGTAAAACTTACAAAAAGAAATGCTCCTAGAGAGAGAGAGAGTTAAGGCTTATATATGTGTGTGTGAAGTGGATTCTTTACTAATTTTGGTGAGTATCCGTTCGTATTAGTGTGAGATTTAACCAAAGAAGAAAAGATCTCTAAATCTCCTCAAGCTTTTTAATCCTCTCGAATTTAAAAAAAGTCAATCATAGCAATGGAGTGAATCAATCTTTAATCTGTGATAATGATTATTACTGAAATACTTATTGAGTAATGCAGACACCCGCTCAGTTTATTGGACTCGAACCGTAAGGCTTCTAGTTTTGTAGATAAGCAAATAATTCAAATATAAATCTTACGAATATCATTTTAACTAGCATTTACACATCTGATATTTATCTTCTTCTTCGAACTCAATTCACTTAGCTTTAAATAGTAGTTCTGTTTTGTACAGAAAGAGGTTCTCAAATCAAACAATTTCTTTGAAAGTGTTTCACCTTGAGGATTATTAGAGAACTCATAACAACTTTTCCTATGAAGTTATTAGAAAAGGTTGTACATATTTTTAAACAAAGATAGTAAAACTTCCTTTTAAAAAATTTTTAAAATTTTAAAATTAACCATTGTTTTGGTGAGAAAGATGGAGTATTATAGTGCTTCAGTAAATGACAATTGTATCAATTTCTTTTAATCAATTTTATCTTACACCTTTATAGAATCTTTTTCTAAATCCTTGTTTATAATTTCAATTCAGCTATTAGGGTTTCTATTGAAATATAATTAATAAAACAATTTATATGTCCAGGAAATGACATGGATCTAACCAGTTAATTATCAAGAAGACTTTTTTTTTTGAAATTCCCCATTTCCTTCATTTTAAATTACCAAATAATGAGAAACAATTTTTATTTGTTCGATTTCATTTCCCGAAAACGAGTTTTCTATTTACATACTTTTGAAAAGGCACAGAAAATATACATAAACAATGCGAGATATTTGAGAATGTTCAGTAATAAAACTTCTTTCGTGCGAGTGTTCATTTACTTGATTTAATGAGAAAAAGAAGAAACTGAGAGTTCGAAACAATTCTTTTAGACAACTGGCAATTTCAGAAGCGGGCAACAGCTAATCTAATTAAGCAATATTTAATTACGGGAGAATCGCGATTACGAAAGTTGCCCTGATTTATTAGTTCATATGAAACTTTATTAGTTCGTTCCAGGTTATTCTTTAAGTGAAAGGAATGTTTGTTGTAGAAGGGTAATTGAAGTAATGAATTGGCTGTAGATGTATTTGTTTCTTTCATGATTGCAGTGTTGTCTTGTTTGTTTCTCTTGGAGAAAAATGGGCACATTCTAAGTTTTATTTAGAGATCATTATTATCACCCGATATTCAGTTTGCTAGAAACATCATAATTCAGGTTCAGTTTAATATATTCGGCAATGTTATGCGTTGAATAAAATCGTGTTTACATATTATTCGATAAAATGGTTTGTGAATATTTTAAAACTTCTCATCCTGTGGTTTTGGAATACATGTTGCAAGATTAATATAAAAGGAGAAAAATTAAAATTTGTGTGAATCATTTTATTATCAAGGATTACGAAATGCATACAAATTGCTGTAAATAACTGAAAAGATAATCTAAAATGGCACTGAAACAATAAAACGGTCCAAAGTTATTCTCAATAAACTTAATTTGGAGTAATAAGAATTTTTTCTATCTAGGACATACTTTTAAGAGAAAAAAAAATCGAAAATTATTTCTGAAATTAATTCAGGTAAGAAGTACTTATTTTTTAATAGCCGAAGAGTGTCCTAGTACATAGTTAAATTAATAATAGCAAATCTACAGATAAAAAACAAACATGCATCCTTTTCTTAACATGTAAATGAACATAACTCATCAATATCAACACAATAAAATTTGTTAGACGTATATACTTTATATTAATTACAATGTTTTCCCTAGTCTAATAAAGGAAATTAAAAAATAAAATTTGAAATATGTGTTTAAAGTTCATTCACAAATTTAATCTAAATACCATGCAATACGTGGTATTTAGATTAAATGTGCCTAACAGCTTTTGTTCGAGTTGAATAACTAGGAAGTAGTTATTTTAACAAATAAATAAAAAGTTATATGAAAGTTACACATTTATTTTAGCTGTATTGCGATGAAAGATTTTCTTTTTTACTACGCAATTATTTTTCTTACATTATTTCCAATAATGTGCTCATTGAATTTAAGTTTTATTAAAAAGTTTGTTATTATTTATCATTAAGTAGTTTTAATATATTAGTAAATAATTATACATCTGAAAATTTTTTGTACTATTTTGTAATAATCTTAATAAACTATTTTCTTTTACCATTTCGTTTACTGTTGATTGTTGAATATTGCCATAAATCAAAGATACTTGAATCTCTTAATGTCTGGCCAAATAAATTAACTCTTTTTTCATTTTATTTACTAGAGCAATGATGGGAGTGTACCAAAAATTTCTAACACAAGGTTTAATTACTTGTAAAATAAATTTGATCCAGCTTACTCTCAAAATTTTTTCCTATCTAATTTATTAATTTTGCACTTTTGTTTGTTTTTCAAAGTTCAACAATTTATTGGTTACACTTTTTTTAGGCCCTATAATAAAGGAAAACTACCTAAAAGACGATACAATGTGTTTTTGTTAAAAACTTATTATGTGAAAATAAGGATATAGATAAATGAAACTGTCGAGAAGGACTTTCTTTATTGAAAAGAATTGTAGTATTACTCAGTTATTCCAAAATGACAAGCTGTTATGCAGTTGAACAAAGCCTAGGAAGAAATAATGCTAATAAGGATCAATTATTAATAAATAGTGCATATGAAATAGGTTTCAGTGTAAGTGTGTGGATACATTCATAGTTATCATTCATTTATATTTTCAAATAAAAGTTGAGGAAAAATTGTTTTAGTAGAGGCAGTAGTTATTTTTATTTATAAGTCATAATTTAAAACTTACAAGAAATTGTTATTAATTTGAAATTTCATATGAGTATTTTTGAATACATTATTTTTCTCCTTTTACCCTTCTTCGAAAAGGAATTCATCGTAACTAAATAGTGTGCTTAAGCATGTAATTACTTAAATTTTAAGTCATTTAAACATTTTTCAGATATTAAGTAACATGCCACTGTTAAAAACTTTAAATGATAAACTTTATTTAAAAGCTAGTCGTCTTAAGTAAATAAAATATCATTTTTAAACCAAATGTACTTCCAATCATTTGAAAATGTAATTTTAAAAATTACGATGGCCATGTAAGAAACATAATTTTACTATGCTTTTTGCTTATAAAATAAATAATTATCGAATAAATGAATTTTTCAATTTTTATCCAATTCCTTCCATAATCTGTACAAATTATTTTAAAGTTTGAAATCTGTAAAAGAGGTTTTGGGAAGAAAATATTGCCAAAAGCTTTTACAAAAAACTGCGCGAGTAAACTTTTAAATAAATATATGTTCTATGAATATTTTCTCATATTCATAGGTTCAAAAAGAGTTTGCTGATATTTGTGTTGTGTGTGATCAATTGAAATATTTTTTGATCTTTTTGACATTGTGCTATTACCTATGAAAAGTATTTTTTTTTAAGAATTGTTTGAGAGAGAATGACTTTATAGAAAATACAAGTTTTAAAAAAAATCCCAGGAAAGATATAAATAAATTTTCTAAAAACACAGACTAATTTTTGAGCAAATTATTATTTAGTTATCTCAATAAAAAGAAGTACAATAATTTTTTTTGAAAAACAATGGGCGAATTCACAGTTTGTTTCGAATAGAAATAAACTGTAATTAAGTATTTGTTTTGACAAATAATTTAAAAACTTCTTTATTTTTGTATGAATGATTTGTTAAATTTTTTTATTATTTAAATAACTTTTTGAGTACAAAAAGTATAAGATATTTTTAAAGGCTACAGAATAATAATTTTTTGGATTTCATCCAGTTTCTCGTAAGAGCTCGGAAATTTTTCTTTCGGAAAAAGAGAAAGAATAAATAATTAACAATTTTATATCAGAGGAAAAATTATCAAAATATTTCTCTAAATTATTTTATTTGAGAAAGAGATAAACATCACTCATAATGCTTATTTTAAATAATAACAAATTTTACTGTGAAACACAGAATTGAAATCTTCAATGGCTTTATTAGGTATTTGCTATTCATGGTTTTTGTTTTATATTAATTTTCATTGTAAGATTGTTGTTATAGCAAAAAGAGAAAGGGAATTTATACTTTCTGAAAAACTTATAATAATAATTTAATTGCCAATGCGATTTATATATATATATCTAGAAAAAATGCATTTCATAATGGGATAAATATGTTCCTAATTGAGAGAGTAAGTAAAAAAAGTTGTTTTTCATACTCCAGGAATGATGATTTTTTTTAAAGTGCAATTGCGAAAACTTTTTTCTAAAAAAATATAGATTGAATTGTAATGTATTTTTGAAAGTTCATGAGGAATTAATTGTAAATTTTATCAGGAATAATGAATCGCTAAGGCGAATATCAATTATATAAGAAAATATCAATCATGTAGAAATTTAGAAAATGACGGTAACAGCCGAAGACAATAAATTAATAAATTAAGAGAAAACATCATTTCATATTTTATAGCGAAAAAAATGAGTTTCAGTGATACCTTTATTATAATATGAATATTTGATGTAAAATTCCTGTTATAACTAAAATATTCAAGAAAGTATCTATAAATGTTGTTTTAGTCCAATTTCTTCTTACTGAAAAATAAAAATAAAATCAAGGTAAGCCAAAAGAAAATAATTAAATTAAAAAAAAAAATGTTGACCTTAATCTCTCTTCCAAAGAAAAACTTTAAATCTCCTTTAGAGAAGAAATGTCTTTTGAAAATATCTTTTCTTAATTATCCTTCAATTATGCAAGGATTATCAAATGCAAAATATTTCTATCCTTTTGATGTGTAGAAGAATTTAAAAAAAATCATGTAAGTTTATCCAATTTCAGTTGAATATTTATTATAGGAATCAAATAGTTTCTTGCAACCTAATTTTTATCTACATTATATACATAACCCTTTCTTCAAATAAGATAATAATACTTATTTTATGAAGAAGCTTAGAAAAACTTAAGAATTTAACAATAAAAAAAGTAGAGGATAAAGACATACATTATATAAAAAGTACGATTCTCTGTTTTGAATTCTGGAAAAGAAACCAAATTTATAATGAACCAAACTCTCCCTTATTTTACAAAGCCTAAAACTTACAATACGTTAAAAGGTAACAAAACATAAGCCTAAGGATACTTTATACTAATAATTTCAGGTTAAGGTATTTACGTATTATCGTAACAATCGTCAACTCTGTTAACTCGCCATATTGGAAACCCCGATTCTCTATGTGTCATACTAGCTGAATTGGCAGCCATGTGCTTCATTTTATAAAATGTCGAAATAGGTTGCGATAATAAGTAAGTACCCAGGTTAACTTTTTAAAATTGTTTTTGCTTTTTATTAAACTATAGTACTAAAACTGTATAAACTTCTTTTTGGAAAAAATATTCCTATATTAATATAATATTCCAATTTTATTAATTGTGTTATTTTATTTCAGAGAGCAAAACCAGCTTTGAAACTATTTATTCCGTATTTCCTTTCCAAAATTCAATCATTAAAAAGGTTTAGTTTCATACGTTTGCATTAAAATAAAATACCAATAGTAGGTTTCTTAATATTTTATGATATCATTATGATAATATAAAATACCATAATCATATGTTATATAATTTTAATATCCCCCAGTCACTTTCGATGTTTCAAATAAGTTATTAACTTTTGCGAAACTCCAAATTTACATTTTAAAATATATGAAGTTTTAAGTGTGTTTTATTTAAATATTTTAACAATTTTATATACTTCAATTAAAAATTACAGATTCAGTTTTGGGTTATTTAATATTTTAAAAATACGCAACTTTGAATTTTCTATATATATGAAAAAAATTCACGTTTATCTTATCTTGATGGCTTTTTAATGTATAATGATCCTGAGCCCTCCAGTACTTCGCGTAATAATTAAATTAGGAGTTATATACTTCCTGTTGGCATTTTGCATTCTGACTAGAATGTTTAGGAAGATTTAAGTGGCTTGGAAAACGCCATTGAAACTGTTTGTGTGTGTCTTATATATAGCATTTTTTGTGTGTGTTATATATTCTGTATTTGTTAAAATATTTTAAACATAAAATAATAAAGGAAGATGTATCAACCACCAAACTTTCTCATCCATTTTGGCACGACTACTCCATAAACATTTTAGGTAACAAAATGCAGATATTCTTCGGAGAAGCATTTCGTACATATACATGTATATATATGAGTGTGTGTATGTATAGGTAAAATAGTTTTCTTAGAATTTACTTATAATTTAATAAATTTTGGAAAAAAATTTGCTCCCTTAGTGAGTTATATCAATTTATAAGTTTGAATCCTCAAATTACTTGAAATGGATAGTTGATATATATATATATTTGTTTCTTTTAAACAGTTTTAAAAGAAAATTGATTTTCTAAAATCCCTTACTGTTTAAAATTTTTTTTTGCTGCTATAAGCGAGGAAATTAATCAAAGTAAAGCAATCCTATATGCCACTCAAATTCATTGTTTCTAAACAACTGTCTAAGGACTTAAACAAAAAAGAATATACATTGAAGCAGAATGAGCTATTTATTGTAAAAGTGTGAACCTTCATTTTAGTTAAAAGGGAACTTACAAAAATCCCGAATAAAATGAAATAAAATTTAAAACATGCAATGACAGACTAGTATGTAATTTTATAGACAGTAAATATCAGCCTATTCTTTAATCTTAAGCCCACACATATCTCACCTCTTTTCTTTCCACGAATTATTTCATGTATTTTCTTCTTTAAAGATGTACTAGAAAATAGAAATAAATGATAATAAATATTAATTTTTTATATCAATTGAACACTGTTCTCTTATAATTCTATCACACTATGTAACCTGGAAAAGGCAACCCTAAGATCGAGTGGTCAAAAATTGCACTAATTTCAGTGTAGTGATACTTCGTTCTGCAATATAGATGATATGAAATGTGCAGCACTTCCGCATAGGCTGAGTGGGTTATAAAGGCAGAAACCTAAGGAATGATATTTGTGAGGTTAACTCTACCAGAAAATTTCTGTCATTATGGCATTTTTTTTCTTGAGTCAGAAGACATGTGTAATAGCAGAATATGCTAGGTTAGCCGTCAACGGAGGCATTTCCAGCAAAAGATGATTTTATGAGAGGTATGTTGATTGGACTGGGAAGGACGTTAGACTATCCATCAAATATCAGTTGACACGTTCCTAGATGCGTCCATGGAGCAGTGGCTGGAGCAAAAATAATTAGAACAATAAAATGTTGCATATCTGAGGTGTCATGCAGCGAGATCGACATCAACAATCGTGGATTGAGTCATTTTTCGACCCCGCAAGTTCCTTGTGCCGTCATCCTGCAGCACGTGTTTGACACCTTTGATGTTCCCACATAGAACAGAACCATTTCTTGTCCATTGGTTGTCAGTAGTCTGTATTCATGTCGTTTTTTAACAAGACAGCGATTGAACCCACACTACAGACAACCCAGTTTTCAATTGAGCAGAGCTTGAGTGACAGAATGGCACAGAGTCTTGTTCACAGAGAGCCATGCTTTATATTTTTTCAGTGATGGTCACGGTGCAAAATTGTGTCATCAACGTGATGACAAGTGGAATGCATTATTAGCGACAACTTAGAATCTTGGTTTTGACTTCAATAGGTATGATAGTATTTAAGGGCACTATGACAACCCCACAATATGAGGGTGGTGAGTTAGGGCCCGTGACACTCTCTTTTTATCGTGGGGAACAAAATACATTTTATCAGGAAGATAACATATAGCCACATACTATCTAACGAACTCTACAAGTTGTATTGAAGGTTTCCTAGTCACCATTACCTCCCGAATTTTTATCAATTGGTTCTGCCTGAGATGTTATTGGACGTCTCTTACATGTTTTGCCATCACCGCGCTCAGAAGATGAACTAAGGCAAATGCTTGAAGAGAATACAAAATTTTCCCTGAGGATGTCATCAATACCCTTTTTGAGTCTGTACCTAGAATCATCGCTTCATTTAACTCTGCTCCGAGTGCTTTTACATTCCCCTAAACTGTGGTTGTTCTCGCTCCGTATTACGAGTATTAATACAAAATAAGCACCGTTGCTGTTTCACGCAGCTTGTCAAATTTCTTCACTTTCTGGCCACTCCTTCTTGATGTTGCTTCTTAAATGCCTTGTAATGTAATTACTTATTAAATTAATATATATATATATATATATAATATATATATATATATATATATATATATATATATATATATATATATATTATATATTATTATATATATTATATATATATATATATATATAATTTCTTAACTTTTGAACCAACCACTTAGTTTTTCATCTGGCTTAAAAATAAAGCAATAGGAATCGTATTTGTACTTATTATTGCGTAACAAACGAAAAACTAGTAGATGAATTCATGCTGATTGGTTACTTTCAAATTCTAAAATGTCTTATTTTTAATAGATAATAATAATCATTGTATTAGACGAGTGTAATATATAATCGTGTGATTTTATCCTAAGAAGAGCTGAAATGAATGTTCAGAAAGGATTGACTTGAAATATATTGAAACCAGAAAAATTTATTTCCATTTTATGAAAAATTCGCTAAAATTATTCAAACACACCCCACTATCACATACATAAATTGAAAGTAAAGAACAACAATATTTTAAAACAACACTTTTTAAAGTCTTAAATCTTGAAGCTTTTCTTTTCAGATAAAAATGACATAGACATTTTGAAAGTCCTCAGGCATCGAGTCTTTATTGCAATATGAAATGTTTATGAGCTAGTCTTGGTCATGCTTTATTCTTAAATATGAAAAGAAACGATGGTTTGATGTGTTTGCTTTCGTCATCTCATCACACCATCGTAACATTCGAAGTTCTAAAACAACCTTATATATAAACTGTGGTCTAAAAATAAAGCTACTTACCCATTCACTTCGAAGTTTCGATGTGATACGTAAACATTAAACTTTCAGTGTCAGAATGCACCATGAAAACGAAGTCGTAAAAATTTGCGAGGAAGATAGTTTACAAATGAGCTAAAGGATGAAAACTTCCAGCTAATGTACAAACTAGGCAATGCATAGTAAATGAAGTCCTTGTAGTCCTGTTGTTTAATAATTTAAAAAGACACACTAGAGGGTTTCTCTATTTTACTCTGAATTATTCTTTTTTCTCTTTTTCAAAGGCGTTTACGTCAACATCATGATCTGTTAAGATATTTTTTGTACTACCTTTTGTGATAAAACCTACGGCTTTTCTATTTTTTCTGTTACTGTTTTTTCCCCCCATTTTCATCTGTTTATAATACTGAGTTTCTTCCATTAAAAACAGGAATCATATGCTAACTGGAGGGGATTATTATATACTACATATATTTTTTGTTTATTTTGTAAATATTTTATAGTTATTCGAATGAATCTTTTAATAAATATTTATTTAAGGTATCCGACTACGTTCGGAACCGTGATTTTTCAAAAGCGTGTAAATGTATAATATTTATGATATTTAGTGTTACTTAGATTAGCAAATGCATATAAAATTGTTTTAAGAATAGTATTACAATACAAAGTTATTTAAGTACAATATTTTGACAAAAAATGAACATAGAATGACCCATTTTCATGATATTCTCCTTTTGTGAAAAATGTTTCTATTATAATAACATTTTGCTTGCATATAGCTCAGACCTCAGTACAGAGGCTCAATTAGGTTTTTTTAAATATATCATTTAGAAGTGGGTTAATCCGTGTTTTACGACAACAGAGGGGAGAAATTTTAAGAAAAAAAACGCCGATAAATATTTCAAATGATTGTAACTCTGAAAATAATGTGAATTTTTTCAAAAATCATAGTTGAGCCTCTGTACAGAGGTCTGAGCTATATACAAGCAAAATATTATTATAATAGAAGCCTTTTTCACAAAAGAAGAACATTTCGAAAAAAAAGTTATTCTAAGTTAATTTTTTGCCTGAATATTGTATTTAAATAATTTTTTTGTCAAAATGTCCTTAAAACAATTTTATACATGTATTCTAATCTAAGCGACACTAAATATCATGAAAATTATCCATTTATGCGCTTTTTTTAAAATCACGGTTCCGAACGTAGTCGGATACCTTAACTGAAGAGGATACATTCTTTTAAACTATACGAATGCGAAGTTATAAAATGATAGTCTCAGTTATACAGGCATTCAAGTTTCAATTTAAATCTTTATTTAAAAAAAACCAGTATTTGTGAATTTTTGAGTCTTTTTGACATTTTTCTCCTTTTTAAGTATCTTTTTTAATTCAATTACTTAATTTTATTAACTGAAATTCTTAATAATTTTCTTATGAAAACATATTTGAAGTCTCATACAATAATGAAGAAAATCATTAGTAATTATAAAACAGCGTAATTAAGAAATCTTCTTGAGATTATTTAAAGCATATATATATTTTAGGAATATTGTTATAATTTTAATGGAGTAGTACAATATTCAAATAGATTCAATGGAATTATATATATAAGTAATCATTGTAGATACAGGAGTACAATGTTCTTGTAATCTACTGATTAAGCACAATATATTAAAAATGTATAACGCACTGATAACTGTATAACTTAACGGGTCTCAGGACTCTTAAACTTCTAAAATTTCGATTTTTTGAAAAAAATATATGTTATAGCCCTATCTCTTCTAAATGTTTTGCAACCAAAATTTTAATGATACGATCAAAACTTCTTGAGTTATTAATAAAAAACTGAAGCATCCCAGGAGTAAACAAAACTGCCACGCCCATTTTTTAACAGCTGTTTGACGGTATCCAAACTTAGCTTTTAGAAGAGCCACATTTAATATTTTTACTTTTAAAATAGGTAATTTAATTCTTACTTTTGAAACAGGTAGCATAGCTGCAACTCAACTCTCTATTTTGCAGTACTGTTTACTTCCAAAGCTGTTAGATTTTTCTGCCGATTTCAACTTTTGTGTGATCTTTCGCAAAATGGAAAATTGTGAGAAAAAGCGATTGTCTGGTCAAAGACCCAAAAAAGAAGGTTTCAAGGTAATAAGTTCCTGAAGAAAACAATATCTGGTGAAAGTAAGAAGAAAAAAACAAATTTTGTAAGGAAAGCACCAAACGATAGTGCCTCCTATAGGAAGTTGCCGAGTGAAAAATATCTTTTGGATTCGTGTGAACCTAATATTTCACAGCATTTTAAAGGTTATCGGCTGATAGATATCAGTCTTTTTCTCGGCCAATTAGAAAAATATGTTTGTTGTTTGGAATGCCATGGCAAAATAAAAATAAACGAGAAATCTAATGTAGGACTTTCATCATCTTTTTTATTAATGTGCTCAAATTGCAAAATGCAAAAAAAACTGAATTCATGTGAGCTCATTGGAGCAAAAAAGAACATTCCAGAAATAAATAGAAGATCTGTCTTAGCCATGAGATGTATAGGCCAAGGTTTATCGGCGTTAAGTACATTTTGTACTATTATGTCATTGCCAAAACCTGTATCTCAAAAGGCATATGACAGTATCAATATAAAAATTGCAGATGTGTGTGAGACTTTGGCAAATGCGTCGATGAATGATGCTGCTTTGAAAGAAAAAATTCTCGATGGAACACGTAACTGCATTGCTGTCAGTGGGGATGGCACATGGAAAACTCGTGGACATACATCACTTGTTGGTGTGTGCAATTTAAACTGGAGCAGAGTGTGGAAAGGTCCCTCGATATCGAGGTTATGTCATCCTTCTGTAAGGTGTGCGATTTCATTTAAAGGTCCAAAGTTTGGACCCAAATACAGTGTTTTTAAGGAAACACCAGCCCTCTGCAAAAATCATAATGGGTCTGCTGGACAAATGGAAG
Organism: Trichonephila inaurata madagascariensis; assembly: GCA_019973955.1. Lineage (NCBI taxonomy): Eukaryota > Metazoa > Arthropoda > Arachnida > Araneae > Nephilidae > Trichonephila > Trichonephila inaurata. Next base: position 46,090 of record BMAV01006132.1, on the reverse strand, counting down.
TGAGTGGGATGAATGAAATTTTTTTCCGTTCTCAACATATGCAAGGGCTCATATATAAACAGTATATGGGAGATGGAGATACAAAGACATATATGTCTTTTTGTGGAGAAAAAGCCTTATGGTGACAATATCAAAATTGAAAATAGAGTGTGTTGGCCACGTTCAAAAGCGAATGGGTAGTCGTTTGAGAAAGTTAAAATCATCTTTTTGGCAAGAAAAATTGTCCGATGGTAAAACAATTGGGGAAAGGCCCCCTCACAGATGTTGTCATTAATAGGTTAACAGCTTTTATGGGAATGCACCGTGGTAATACCAAAAATGTACACGAAATGAGGCAGGCTATCTGCTGAAATGGGCTCATACAGCTAGTACTGACGAGCAACTCAAACACGGGTTTTTGGGCCCTTTAAAGGCAGCAATAGTTGGTGTAAATATTAATTTGGTCCAAAACAATAAAGTGCCGGGTTTTAAACACAAAAATAATTTGCCTGAAGCAGTTTCTTGAAGCAATAAAACCCATTTTCAAAGATCTGTCGCATTTAAAACTGTTACGAAGGTGTCTTGGGGGTAAAACCCCCAAAACCCCAATGAATCTTTTAATTATTTCTGGAAATACAGCCCAAAAACTATTGATCCAGCATTACCATTACAAGAATAGCTGCGTTTTTAGCTGTATGGACTACAATGATGGGCATAAGAGCCAAAAATTTATATAATTAATGCAATGGGTTTAAAATATAACAAAAATAACGTTATTACTGCTAAAGATTCTGATAAAAAACGCTTATCGACAGCTTTTAAGCGCGTAACGGCAGCCTCCTTGGAATCACGAAAAAACAAAAGGCTGAAACTGGCCAAAGAAAATATGAAATTTAAGTTGTCTGAGGGGTGTGCATATGATCCAGGAGCATACTAGTATAAATAAGGTAACCCATATTATTTTTGTCATGTTTTTAATTCACGACTTATTTTTCATAAAATTAAGCTTTCCCATTTAAAACCTGTTTTATTTATTTGAAATTACATGTAAATTTTTCAAATACATTTTTATATGATTTATATTTATTTTTTTCAAATAAATTACTGACTTAATTGTTTTTGCCATATTTCAACTTTTCATTCATTTTTCGCAGAACTAGAGTAAGTTTAAATTAAGCTTGCACACCTAATTTCTTAAAATATACTTATTCTATTTATTTTAAATTTCATTTACATCTTTAAAATACATTTCTATACAATTTATAAACATTTTTTTAAGCAAATTACTGACATTATTGTTTTTTTTTGCCACTGTTTATCTTTTAAGTAATTTTTTGCAGAACTTAAAAATTAAGCTTCGACACCTTATTTCTTAGAAAATACTCTTCCTATTTATGTAGAATTCCATATACAACTTAAGAGTATGTATCTATGTGAGTTTTTTGGAACTTTCTAAAGAAATTACTTATCTAAGTGTTTTTTGATCACTATTTAACTTTTAACTTATTTTTCATGCAACTTACAAATTGAGTTTCCATGGCCAATTTCTGTAAAATTCCTTGCCCTTTTTATTAGAAATTTTATGGACAGCTTAAAAATAAGTTGTTCTATGAATTTGTATACTACTATTTTAAAAAATTATTAATGATTATATTTTTGCCTTTTGCAACTTTAAACTCATTTTTTCAAAATTAAAAAATTTAAACTTCGCGTATAAATTTAAAGAAACTACTTATAAATACCCACTTTATAAAAAATTTTTCATACAACCCCAAATTAAGCTGTTCTACAACTTATACACAAAATTTTAAACATATAACTGAAAAAAAAATTTCATGTTTACTAATATAAAATTTTTCCAAAATTTTTTAAAAATATTATTTTTAAATTTTTTAAAAAAATTAATTACTTAAAAACTAAAAAAATGTGTATAACTTCAGGACTCAGCATTTTTCTACAATTTAAAACTAATTTTGTTAAGTTTGGTCAATTTTAACTTCAGATTTTACGCGCAGTAACATACTAGTTTTGAAATTTCTAAAAGTTGTCCAATTTAAAAATTCCTATAATTTTTTAAATTTTTAAGAAACAATCTTTTTAAATTTTGATTAAATATGTATATAAGTATGATTATGAAGTGGAGAAAGTTTCAGCTTCCATGTTGTTTTTCTAGAAAATTATATGGATTCGAAAAAGAATGTTTTTCTTGCATTCCTCGATGAAGTTAAGAGTCCTATGACCCCTTAAGGTATCCACAACTAGTTAAAGAACGTGGTTTTAAAAAAGCGTATAAATAAATTTTTTGATATTTTTGATTTTTTAAAAATATTCTTTGGTACCTGAATTTTAATATATATATATAAACTGTTTTAAGAACATTATTACTAGAAAAAATTATTTAAATGTAATTTTCTGGCAAAAAAAAAAAAAAGAAAAAGAATGACATGTTTTCAAAACATTTTCCTTTTTGGAAAAGGTTGCTTATATACATCTAAGACTTCTATTCAGTACTTGATCTAGGATTTTTGAAATATATTATTTAGAAGTTAATGTATTCATATTTTAATACATAAAAAAAGAAAAATAATTAACAAAAATACATTGGTCAATTGATCGTAACTCTGGTAATAATGTGAATTTTTAAAAATCCTTGCTTAGACTTTGTAGAGATATCTTATCTATGCATAAGCAAAATGTTATTATTATTGAATCATTTTCGATAAAAGGAGAATCTTTTAATAATATATCCTTCTTTTCTTTTTGTACAAAAAATTGCATTTAAGTAATTTTTTTATCATGATAATATTGTTAAGAAAATTTTATGTTTTTATTCTAAATCAAGTGACACTAAATATCAAAAAAGAATTATTCATTTATGCGCATTTTCAAAATTATGGTTCCAAACGTAGTTATGTACCTTAATAAAATTCACTGGAGAAAACATACTTATGTATGCATATATTTCTTGATAATGGAGACAAATGAATTCCTCTTCGTATATACAAACCTTAATTTTATTCTATTTATTTGACCAAGGAAATTTTTCATTGTATAGCATTTTCCATCAAAAAAATAAAAAAAAACTCTTCTTTCCCCTTTAGATTTCTTTAAGAAATTGATGAAGATAAAAAAAGAGCTGGGAAACTTTTTGTTTTAGTACTTAAAATTGATTGATGGATCTAAATATTGTAAAAAATATTCAAACAGCTTTAGTGTCGAAAATGTAATGTTTGAAGTTCTAAATCTATTTGATCACTTTCAGCAATTCCACCTGCTGATCACAACAGCCGAGTTGCAAAAATAAAAGCTTTCTATCTTTTGAAACCTGAAATATACTCAGAACAAGTTTGTCTCAACAAAAAGATGTAACCAAGGTTCTTATGAGGACATTAAAAGTAAGTGATAATCCCCCCTCCACCAAACGTGAGAAAAGTTAATGCGAGTGTTTTAAACAGCAGAAAAGAATATATATATTTTTCTTTAAAAATTAGGTTTAAAAAATTATTTTGCACCATTGTTTGAATTCTAGAACACCATATATATGTTTAATGTCTGTAATAATCAATATAAAGAGTTGCATAAAGCATGAGTAGACCAGTTGTTGTGTATCATATTTAAAACTAATACTTCATTTAATTATAAAATTTATTAGTAAATTCATTTACTAATATTTATATAATAAAACAACTTCAAAATTTAAGGGATAAATACTTATATTTTGTAGATAGTTCAGAACTATTTTAAAGATATAATACATCTTTGTATATATATGGCATCTTTGTATGTATATGGTATATTTTATATATAGGGCAAACTATATTATAGTATGCTCTCTTAAGTCCCTTACCACTGTCTTAACTTCGGAATGGTTGCTGCTATATTCATAAAAGTAACTGCTACATTCATAGTAAAGTAGTCAAGCACTATTGAATAATCTACCTACAGCACCACCCGGTGGAAAACTGTTGAGTTAACATTCCTATCTCAAAAACGGAGCGAGATTGGAAAAAAAAATGATTAACAAAGTTGCGGAGCAGCAATTTCGTGCAAAAACATACCTTGTGGATATTAATGCTTATCAGTATAGAACTGTTAAACCAAATATTTGTTTGTTCGTGATTTCCTACATTGTGAGAGGAGAATAACGATCTGAGAAAGAAAAAACAACAACAAATAGTGCAATACACAGTGAAATACGTTTTACGCGAAAGCGTTTAAGACGAAATATCATTTTACACGAAATAATACCACGGTCATGAAAAAATACTATGTATTTCCATGCTTTCCCCCTCATAAAACGAAACGGAAATTGCTTAACATGATAAGATTTCCCTTCTGGGGAAGGATGACATAAAAACTGAGCCGACACTTGATGAACTTTTTGAGAAAGTTTTTGTATTATTGGATTGTCCTACCGTATCATAGGAATGATTCATTCCAGTAGATGATGATGATGAATGTACATCCCGAATTAGAGCAAACAAAGGAATTTTGGAGTTTGATCAAAGCCCAAAAAATATCGTTGATGCAGATTCCGATGACGAAAAGGAAATGAATCATGCAGCTCCTGTTCCCACATCATCCAAAATGAGGTACACCATTAGCAGTTATTTAGACGCACATTTCAAAGGTGATTTGTTGACAATATGATGCTAAGAAAGATAATGTAAATAAAAGTAAAAGGTTATTTTACAAAAGCTATGTTAAAAATTCTGTATTAAATTTCATTGTGAATGTTTTTGTTTTACTTATTTTTATTAAATACAAGCATATATGGATATTAATATAAATAAAATAATAAACTTAAATTTTTTCAATATATAGGTTATTTTTAAAAAATACTCTTCAACGTGAAATTCTTTTAACACGAAAAAATATTTCAGTCCCCTCAGATCCCCTCAGTGTCAAAAGATTTTCACCGTACCTTTGTTTGAGGTGTTCAAGCTTTCCAGCGATGGCTACAATGCACATTTGGATCCTCGTTTGAGTGTCACGTGCCGCACGTTGGAACGTAGCGCATGACATATTGGTAGAAACGTCTGTAATGCGTCCCTAAGGATCCTGCAATGGTTGTAGAAGGGTCGCATACACTTTCTGCTTCAGATTTCCCCCCAGGAAAAAGTCCAGTGAAGTCAGATCAGGTGGAAGTGGCGAGCACAATCCCTTCGACACTACCATACCAATTTATTTAGCTAACATGCCTGCGTGCATACTTACTAGACATCTCTAGTGAAGCAGTACTTCGTTAAAGAATTCGGGAACTAAATAATTGAGAACGGTGGTGTCGAAGATTGACCTCCACTTCACTTTTTCCTTTTAAACGGAGTATAAATAATTAATAGTTTTGAAATACAGTGAAATTCTGGCTTTGCTTTTATATCTCATGTCTCTAAAATCTATATTAATAATAACTTAGATACAAAATAGTAAAAATGAAAAAAAAAAGTATAAGAACTGGAATCTTTAAGCATAAAAATAATATTAAAAGGCTATTAAATATTTTTACATTTTACTATGAACAAGGAAATTTTACTTTTGGCATATATTGTTAGACGGATATGTATAAATAAATATTAATTAGATTTACTGTTGAAGCCCGGTGGCAGAATGGGAGTGTATCACATTTCCACTCCACAGATTCCGGGTTCAAATCGCGGGCTGGGCAAGGTCATGACTCAGTTTTTCATCCCTTCAGTGGGTGAGTACCAGGCTTGTGTTTGGGAACTAAACGCTGGGGATTTAGCATCAGACTGACCATCTGATCATGCACCTCAGCTCGCGCTCAAGGTCATGAGTACTTAGATGGACTTAGTAGGCTTTGGCCCTCATGGGTTAATGCGCTACTGAATGTTTAGATTTATTATTAGATTCACATATAAGATGACTGAGTTCACCCTTAAAGAGATTTAAACTACAAATTGCCAATCTGAGAATCTTTGATCAACACTCATCTTTCATTGATTTAAAATCCTTTTTTACAAGATAAGGCAAGTTGTTTTGAACCCCCGGTCAAATAAAAAGATGACAATTATACTCTGACACCCAACTCACCAAACTTCCACATCACGTCGCGAGTGGATTTTGAACCCTGCACGATTTAACATGTAGTTATAGAGGCTAAGAGCTTGTAGGCTTTTTTCTCTAACATAGATTTATATTGAAAGTTTGAATGAATTGAACATTTACAGGAAAAAAAACCTTTTTAAGCAGAGGTTTTTTAGAAGTATTTAATAAAAAAATTTAATAATGCTTTATAGAAATGTACATTCTTTTCTTAATATTTGAAGCATATTTTTCTACGAATAAAGAAATGAAGTTATGAAGTAAGCGGATATGGGGAGAAAATACAAGGTTCGCACCTTTTATTAAAGAATTCAATTTCAACAGAAAGAAGAGCAAAGTTGAAGCTTTCCTTTTACTTGCAAATAGTTCACCACATACCAAACTCTTGATAAAAGAGAAAGTTTTAAATTCTTCAAGTTTTAGAAAAGGAATATGTAAAAATTTTAATCGAGAAGAGCTATAAAATAAGAAAATATTTTTCCAGCCTTAATAAAGAAATAATCTTTTCCTGAAACTTTCACATTCAGAATGGAAAAAAATCAAACTGTTAAGCAAACTTGAGTTTCTGAATCATCACTTGTATCATAAAGAACTGAATACATTAAATTAATTTCGCTATATAGTGAATAACACTTCAAACCCTTTTTATTTTTATTTAATTTAGGAAAAAGAATTGAAATCTGAATATAATACCTTTCTTAACAACATTTTTCTACTACACAGCATTCGAAAAGACGAGTGTATGTTATTTATTACATAAACGGGGCCGTTCTATACAAAGATTTAATGAAGAAATTCTCAATTTTTCAATTTTGATGTGTTACTTTGTTATTTATGTTTGAAGTGACCTTCAGGATAAGAGATATTTTAAATTTTACAAAAACTAGAGCACTTTATCATAGCTATTATATGAAATTGCTATAAAAACTGATTATATTCACATAAAAGAACTGTAAATTTTTAAATAAAACAGCGATTGATAAATCTGAAGGTCAAAACACTTCTACTGTTATGCAAAACATAAGCAAAAAATTTCAGCCAATTATTTTGAAAACATTTTGAGCAATCGCTGTCCCCGTTTGAGTTTTTCAAAAAACACATTTCGAGTAAAACGCATTTTAAAGTTTGATATCTTGTGTAAAGTTATGGCATCTGCTTTTACTAAAACACTTGTAGTTTTTGTTCTAGTGGAGGAAAATAAAACCCTGGTATTATTATGAAGCTAATAAGATGGCTTATAAAATAAAGTCATAAAAAAATTTGTCAATTTTTGAAAAAAATCATGGTTTTAGGGTAGTTGGATACCTTAAATATTCGTCTAGACGCTCTTTCGTGAGGTGGGAGGAACGACAAGAGTCGTGGGAGGCCCCTGACCAACCCCGAGGATGTACTCCCTCAAAGTTGTGGAGGAGTGTAGCCAAAATCTTTCTGTCATCTGCATGAGGTTCAAACCTACGACAGACGTACAACTAGCCCCTAGCCAAGATGATTTTCGTGGGCTTCGATCAGATACCATCAATCAGGAGGCATTAGTAACAACAACATGAATTTTATAAGACTTAAAATTTCGTGTATAACATTTTAATTCAATAAGATTAATTTGGGGACTTATTTAGTTCATAAAATAAGAACACTTTAAAATAAGCTTATAAAGTGTGTTGACACAAATTTGACTGACAAAATCAGAGGGCTGATAGTAGAAATCATGCGAAGGTAAAATCCTAGGAGTGCCCACACCCTTGGCGCCAAACCGAAAACACCAAGCCAGAATTAGATAGCGCCAAGCGAAACAGACAATGACGGCAAGTGAATATAGCGGGATAAGGGGATGTGTAATGAAAATATAAGTAAATAATACAGAAATTAAACATTTAAGATAAAAAAAAATATAAAAACAGCACTTACTGCTGATCTTTTCCGAGTGGAGCGTACAGAGTAACAACAGATTTTAAAAAAAATGCCTTGAAGGACTCATCGCTAATCGAATGATCATGTGAGCGCCGCCATATATATCCTGAGAGGTAATGATCGAACATACCTTCGGCGTGGCTGGTACGATTTCGAAGAAAACATTTGATTGCCGACCATTACATTTCGGACATTCATAACTCTAAGCAATCACAATCCCTCCTTCATACATCATTCTATCAATTCTTTCTTACCTTTCGCATTCAACAAAGTAAAAAATTATAAGGTATATTCCTTCACACATGCAGCCATACTTTCAGCCCGGTGCCCAAGAACAAAATGAAATTTGAAATGCCCGCTGACAAAATACGAAAATTCCAGAAATAGTTAGGTTTACCATATCTAGTGTATCTAAGTAGGGTTACCAAGATGGCGCAATTATCATCAAGCAAAATAATTCGCGCCAAGGGAGTGGGCTCCCCTAGGATCTCTTAGGGTGTGATGTCGAGTTTAAAGTAAAGGGGCAATAGGATATCAGAAATATATTTATTACACGTAAAGCATGGTTATAATACGAACAATGCATCGAAGCTCGAGGTCAAAACCGCAACGACAAGCGATTGTCATTGGAAATTTTTGAAGATGAGGTCGTGTAGTTCATAACACAGCTGACCCTGTCGGATGCGCCTAAACAAATCCGGTGTGCTGGAGATGTCCACTGAAATGACGGCGATCCATGCCGAGAGATCCTCTACTGTGGCTACTAAGATCTCATGCACAAGGGATATCAGGTGGACTCATTCATTCGCCCGACAGTGCAATGCCCTATGCGGCCGCAACTTACAACAATTCCTAAGATAATGGCTTGTCATTGCATTTCTGACGTCGAGCTGTGATGGATTGTTCGTATTGTAATCATGCTTTACGTCTACTAAATGCATTTCCGACATCTTATTGCATCTTTTCATTCCACTCGACATTGCACCCTTCATAACTGTTTTTGCAAATTACTCCAACTGAACGTGGTGTACCACACCAGGGTTTATGGTGATTTGTCATCCGCATGCTGCCTCTTATCAGCCCTTTGAATTTGTTGGCCAAATTCAGCACCATCCTGTATGTATGTTATAATACTTGCACTTCACGATTAAAAAATGTTATACTATAATAAAACAGGAAATTAATGAGAAATTTTTAAGGAATCTTTATAAAAGCATTAAATATTGATAATTTAAAAGATAATTTATTTTTAATTATCATACAATTACAATTAATGAAGGAATAATTAATTAAGGAAGGAGTGATTAATTTAGTGTGCTTTTGGTAATACAAACCTTATTGGTAAACTTCACGCTCTTACGACAAAAAAAAAAAAGTAGATTCTTTCGATTTAAGATGAAGAAATTTTTAAAAAATAATTTTTTTTTTTTTTCCACGTTTTTATGTTCTCTCTCTCTCTCTTTTTTATATATATATTTTATATATCGTCTTTTCTTCTAATGACTTTACTAAAAAGCTGGTTTTATTGGGTGCTGCAAAAAATGGCCTATATGGCCTAATCCCCCACGAAATAAAAAAAAAAAATCAGTAAAAGTTTATAGTAATTTGTCATTTTTTAAAATTACTTTTTTTTGATATTAGGTTGTTATTTTAGAGAAATTCTACCAAAAAAGCTTGGGGAAATTAATTTTCTGCAATGGGGGAAAAAATTTTTTTTATTTTTAGAGAACCAATGGTATTAACAAAAGTATTTTATTTTTAAAATAAATTAACATGGCTTTTCCCCTTCCCTAATAAGAAATAATTCCTTTATTAGAAAGAATTTAAATTTCTGTAGAATCTTCTTTCAGTCGATAAGAAAAGTTTTAAAAAAATTTCTAATGAAAATAACGGGACAGTTTAGTCTTTAAAGAAAAAAAAAGGGTTTCGCTTGAATTCCAATTTGATCTGGGTGTTTTGATAATTGAGAGAGAAACATAAAATAAAAATTAAATCAAAAAAAAAAGACTTACCTTAGGGAAAAAGGCTTCAGTTGCTTAAAGGCTCATGAGAAATAAATCTAAAAAATAAAATCGACTAACATAACAGATCTATTTTCATACAGTTCTTCAAAACTTCTTCCGAAACTTTTTCCAAGATATATTTTTTTTTACAGTATATATGGCCAAATTAACATCTTCAAGAACTGAAAACCCCACTTTCACAAGTACGTGATAACAATACAACTCTTTTTGAGGAAAATATTTTTTAAGTTTATCTTAAGGGTTACTGCATTTCTAGGTACCAAGGATTAGAAATAAAAATTACCTTGAAGGATGAATCAGAAGAATTACATTTTTGTTTTTTGTTTTCATTTTTTTTGTTTGTTGTTTCTTGTATTAAAAGAAAAGATCAAAAAATGCAACAACAACAAAAAAAACCATGGATTTCAAAAAGGGGAAACGATTATTTATAGGATATATAAAAATTTTGCTTCAAAAACTGAGAACTTCTAAAAAAAAATACAAATATGAGAGAAAATTTAAAGAATTTTAAAAAAAAAGTAAAAAAATTTAAAATTTAAAAAAGAATATCGTTTTAATATTTTGGGTTTAAATATGGAGATTTGTTTGATTGGGGGGTTCCAAAGGGGATCCAAAAAGCAAAATGGGGTTGAGAAAGCCATTAAGGTGATTCCCCACCGGGAACCCAATTTTTTAAAAAAACAAATTTGGGAAAGGGTTTTTTTGGGGAAGAAAAATAAAAAAAAAATATGTAAATACATAAAGTTTTTAAATAAATATTGACACTTTTAAAAAAAATTTATTGTTTTAAAAAATTTTTCCCAAAATTTTTTTACAAAAAACGGGTAACACAGTTTTAAAAAATTTCAAAAATAAATTATCATAAATTTTTTTTTTATCACAACATAAAAAAGTATGGGGCTCTTTCAAAATGAACCAAAATCTGGGAAGAAATTTTAAAAAAAAAAAAAAAAAAAATTACAGACAAATTACACATAATAATATAAAAATTTTTGATTTTTTTAAATTTTTTTCTTTAAAAAAAACCACCCAAAAATGAAAAATTTTTAAACCCCCACAAAAAAAACTTATGACCCCCCCTTATGAAAAAATGGCAAAAACAAACATTCCCCACAAAATTTAAAAAACGTTATCTGGTTTGGTTCTTAAAAAACCCGGAAAGGGTTTCCCTTTTGAAAACATAATTTTGAGAAAACTCATTTAAAAGTTTTTTTTTCCCTTTTTGGGGGTTTTTAAAAAAAACCCCTTTTTTTAATTTTTTAAAAAAAAAATTTTTTAAAAAAGGTTTTTTTTTGGGGAAAAAAAAATTGGTTTTTTCCCCAAAAAATTTTTTTTTTTCCCCAAAAAAAACCCCCTTTAAAAAAAATACTTTTTAAAAACCCCAAAAAAAAAAAAGGGCCAAAATTTTTTAAAAAAAGGTTTCCCTTTAAAAAATTTTTTTAAAAAAACCCCCCAAAAACCCTTTTTTTTAAAAAAAATTTTTTTATTTTTAAAAAATTTTTTTTAAAAATTTCAATTTTTTTTTTTATTCCCAAAAAAACTTTTTTAAAAAAAACCAATTTAAAAGGCCCAAATTTGGGGTTTTTGGGGTTTTCCTTTTTTTGGGAAAAAAAAAAATTTTTTAAAAAAAAAAATTTTTTAAATTTTTTTTTTTCCCTTTAAATTTTTAAAAATTTAAAAAAATTTTTTTAAAAAAATTCTTTTTTTTGGGGAAAAAATTTTTTTTTGGTTTTTTTTTTTTCCCCTTTTTTTTTTTTTAAAAAAAAACCCTTTTTTTGAAAATTTTTTTTTTTAAAAAAAAAAAAAAAAAAAATTTTTTTTTTTTTTTTTTTTTTTTAAAGGGGGAAATTTTTTTTTTTCCTTTTTTTAAAAAATTTTTTTTAAAAAATTTTTTTTTTTATTTTTTCAAAAAAAAAAATTAAAAAAAAAAAATTTTTTTTTTTAAAAAAGTTTTTTTTTTAAAAAAAAAAAAAAAAAGGGAAAAAAAAAAAATTTTTTTTTTTTTAAAAATGTTTTTTTGGGAAAAAAAAACTTTAAAAAATTAAATTTAAATTTTTTTAAATTTTTTTTCAAAAAAAAAAAATTTTAAAAAAATTTTTTTTTTTTAAAAAAAAAAAAAAATTTAAAAGGTTTTTTTAAATAAATTTTTTTATTTTAAAAATTTTAATTTGGGAATTTTTTTAAAAAAAAAAAAAAATTTTTTTTAAAAAAAAAATTTTTTTTTTTTTAAAAATTTTTTTTTTTTTAAAAAAAAAATTTTTTTTTTTTTTTTTTTAAAAAAAAATTAAACCTTAAAAATTTTAAATTTTTAATTTTTTTTTAAAAATTTTTTAAATTTTAAAAACGGGGAAAAAAAAAGGGGAAAAATTTTTTTTCCAAAAGGGGAAAAAAAAATTTTTTTGAAATTTTTAAAAAAAGTGGGGGGGGAAAAAAGGGGGAAAAAAAAAAAAATTTTTTTTTAAAAAAAAATTTTTTAAAAAAAAAAATTTCCCCTTTTTCTTAAAGGGACTATTAATCTTAACCAACTATATTTCGATTCACTTTATTTTCTAAAACATCATCTTTCGTATATTTAGTTTTATTTGTGTATTTGTCTTTTGATCTTATAGTTTATGTTTGGATATACTTTGAATCCTTCATTATTCAGGCGTAAATATATCACAGCTTCTTAAAAGAGAGGTTATTGTTGATTTGAGTATTTTTTAGACAGTTTACAAGAAATTGTAATAAAAATGACAAAATTTAGCTATGTTATTTGAAATACATGTCAGATTCGAGGGTTCTGTATTTTGACAAAAGAAAAGGAAATATGTATTAGATTGCAATATGATGGGAAAGAGAGTTTATGATGTGAGAATGAGTTATTTCTATGGTTTAATTCAGCAAAAAAAATGCATTACTTATGAATTTAAATTCATTCAATTTCTTTTTACTGACAGATAAAGTAGTCTTAGAACGAAAAAAAAATGTCAATTGGCAAGAGATCATGAAAAAAATATGGGAAAAAAAAGCAAATATAAGCAATCGAAGAAAGATTGGCTCAAGATAGACATTTTTCAGATTTTTCCCAAATTTTGGGGTGACTATAGGAATTTAAGAGAAATAATCGAAAAATATATTCCTCCTTTTAACATATTAAAAATTTACGAATATGTTTTTAATATTGTAAACTATTAGTATTCTTAATATTTTATCAGAAGATAATTTTGGTATTTTTAATCACTCTCAACTGACTACAAAGCTATTCGAATACTTCCTTCACTCACTAATGTTAGTTTAATTTGATTTTTAAAAAATTAATATCTCACTTTGAAGATACAAGAAAGCTACTATTGGCGTACCTCCTAATTTTGAATCTGGATCAAGTGATGAGGAAAACCCAATTTGGGTTTTTCTCTGATTTCTACACTCAGCCAATGGGGAGGACTTTAAACCCTGGCAATTTAACAAGCCCCACACAAAGTGGATTTTCAATGACATTGGGATTCTACCAACTACTAAACAGAAAATATCCCCCATGGCGTTAGACTATGGTTACTGGTTTCGACGGTCACACCTTTGGTATCCGACACCCTAAAAAACAGTTTTTCTTAAAAAATGACAAATTTCTTTTATGATTTTTTTTTTTGCCCTTTATTTGTTTTTTAAAATATCATGTTTTATTTTCCATTCACTGAACAAAAAATCAAGTGTTTTAGTAAAAGCAAAAAACCTAACTTTACATAAGATGTCAAACTTTAAATCGTTTTTCTCGAAATGTTCCCCTTTTGGGAAAATCAAATGGGGACGAAATTGTCAAAAGTTTTTAAAATAATTTGTGTTTTTTGTATGTTCTGTATAACAGTAGAATGTTTTTTTAAACCCTTTGATTTATCAATCACGTTTTATTACAAAAATTTCAGTTCTTTATGTGAATATAATCACTTTTTTTTTTTGCAACATATAACACCTAAGATAAAGGTCAGTATTTGTAAAAAATAAAAAATTCTTTTTCCTGAAGATCACTTCAAAAAAAGGGAAAAACAAATACATCAAAAATTTAAAAAAAGAACTTGTTCATTTTCTATTTGTACAGAGGGGGAGTTTTTGTAATATTTTTTAATTTTTTCCTATTTTTTCCCCTTTTAGTAGTAATAATTTTTTTTTTTCTTTTTAATTTTAGTCTTTTTTTTCTTAAATGTACTAAATAAACAAAACCATAAAAATCCATATTTGATTTTTTAAAAAAATTATCAAAAGTCAGATACCTTAATGCTGATCATAGCGAAAAGTGAAACAATTAAAAAAAAAATTTGGTTTTTTGGGGTTCTAATCATTTTATAATACATGATTATTCTTGAGGGCCCAAGATTTTGAAATCCGGCTAGATTCATAATAAAAGGGAAATTTTTTATTTTGAAAAAAATTCCCCGTAAAGAATAAATTTCTAAATACTTTTAGATTTATACCCGTGCTACAAAAAATTTTAGTTTTTGGATTGCTTTTTAATTTTTTTATAAATCCTATTTGTTTTTATTGTACCCCTTATGGTGAATAAAATAATTTGATTGTTATTAAAAATTTTAAAGTAATTGTGTAAATGAGATGTTGCTCACATTTTTTGGGGATTAAAAATTTAACGTTTTGTATAGTAATAAAAACCCAAAAGTTTATTTTTTTCCCTTTACAAATTTTAAATTTTAAAAATATGGACAAGCATAGATACAATTTTGAAATTAGTTCTTATACTATTTTTTTTGATATATGTTTTAAATATACAATTATTTTAAAGAAATTTTTTAAAATTGCAATATTTAAAACCCCTTATTTAATATTAAATTGAAAGTTTTTTTTTAAAAATACGTTTTGAAAAAGGGAAAGTGATAACTTCTTATACGGGGAAATATAAATTTTAAAAAATTAAATAAAAATTTAAAAAAGTTAGCCTGTATTCAAAAAATGCAAAAAATAAAATGTAGGGTTTTTTTCTCTATCAAATATGTATTAGCAATTTTGGGGAAAAATTTTGAATTGTAAAAAAAGGGGAAATGTATTACACCACGTACACGCACGTTTTTAAGTTTTGTTGTTAAAATTACTTTTAATTTTAAAATTACATATTCAGAATAAAGACACATATTGAATGTTTACAAATATAAATATTGTTCCCTTTAGTTTATATTAAAATTTTTACTACAAAATTATTTTCAAAATTTTTTATATGTATGTGTTTTTTTGAGCGGGGGGGAGTTTATTTGTGGTTAGCTTAGACTTTTTTCAATGTAAAAAAAATTTCAAATTTCTGCGTGATTTATCATTTTTTGGTGACTTTTTTATTTCGAGATATTCTATTTGTTTTTTAATTTTTAATAAGAAAAGTGTTATGTTCAATTAAGAGATTTTTCATAAAAAAGGTTGCCTTTAAAATATATAGGCGTCGGGTAAAATTTAGTGTCAATGTAAAATAATTTATTTTTGGAAGCAAAAATTGATTTCTCCCCTTTGGGTAGATAGGTTTCACAATTTTTTTCCCAAATTTAAGATACTTATTACAAATATCGTTGCATAAAATGATATAAAAAAACATCTTTTATTTCTATATCTCACTTTACCAAATCAATTTTTTTTGAAGTTTTTATCGAAATTATCTTCAGAAACTTTGAATTCTAACAGAAGAAAATACATTTTTAAAATGGGGGGATTCCCCAGAATATTTTAAAAATTGATTTTATTTTTGTATCCTTTTAAAAAAGCTGGTATTTCTAAAGAAACTAACTTTCCTTTTGATTGAGTTTGACATGTAAAGTTATTTTCAAAAAAAATAATAAATTGAAGGGGAATATTTTTTGTGATTGTATCAAGATTTGACAAAAAAAAAAAAAAAAAAAAGGAGAATAATAGTTTTTTGTCATATTGAAACTCAATTTTAAAAAAAGGCTTTTCCCAAAGTAACTTTTTAGAAAAAAAAGACTTGATTAATAAAATTTCATTGTTATTGTTTAACCATCTTTTTTATAAAAAATTATGTTTTTATTTTAATACATCGTTTAAAAATTTTATAAAAAGTATTATTTTAAATATAAACTTAAATAAAAAGGAAGTAAGTTCGATTTCAACAATTTTAAAAAATTAAACAAGGATCAGATTTTTATTAAAATAAACCAAAGAATTCCAACCCAAATCATAAATTAAAAGTGAAAATGTATTATTTTAATATATTTATTTACGGTTTTGGGGTCATAATGGTAATTGAAAATATTCCTTTTTTTTTCCCACTGAAATTTTGATATTTAAAATTTAACTGAAGTTTCCCGTTTTGAATAAACAATCATAAAATATTTTTTTAATAATGAAACATCTTAATGAAATTTTTCATGAAAGTTTGAAAATAATTATTCACAGAGTATAATTTTTTTTAAGTATTTTTTAAAAAAGAATACCCATTTTGTTATTGGAAAAATATTTTTTAAAAATGAACATTCACAAATAAAAAGGGTTTTTTGGGAATTTTAAAAAAAGAAGACGTTTATACATCAGATATACTGTTTACATCTCTATTCACAAAATAATGTTTTAAAACATTCGCCCCGCAAGTAAACATAAACTTTTTTTAAAATTTTAAAATTTTTACATATTTCACTGACACGCTAACTGAATGTTTGAAAAAACTGTTGGCGCTATTCAAATAAGCATAACCATTTTTTTATTTTATTTTCCATAACACCGGGTGAAAAATTGTTTAAAAATTTTATTTACTTTATGGATTAAAAAAAAATAACACGTCAAATAAATAAAAATCTAAATTTATAATTTTTTTTTACTACTTTTTTAAAAATTTTTTTTTTTCGTCTGTTTTAAAAAATTTCAATGACTCTAAAGAAAGCCCGAACACGAAAAAACCAGCTTTATTTATTTTATTCCCCTTAAAAAAATTATAAAAATAATTAGAGATAAAAATGCAATAATTTTTCGAAAAAAAAAAGATTTTTTTTTTTAAAAAACTAAAAAATATCTATTGTCCACATAAATTGGGGTTTCATGGTTTTAAATTAATATTAGGAAAAAAAATTTGGGAAAAAAGAAAAATTTTTTAAAACAAAAAAACGTGAATTTTTTTAAAAATTTTATTGTTAAAAAATCAGGGATCGAGCATTTTATGCTATCAATCTCGAAGAGCAAAAAAGTTCTTTTTAAAAACAGATAATTTTTCGTAGAAAAAAAATCTTTTGGGAAAAACAGGATACAACAGTAAAATTTGAAAAAAAATCCCAGAAGGTCTTCATACCTTTTTGGGACCTCAGACACAACTATAAGAGCCCCCGGGAAAAACAAATACAAGATTTTCCCCAAAAATTGCTCGGCGAAGCAAATCTTCAAAAAATAAAGACAATACTTACTTTTCAAAGGTCAAAAAAAAAAACTAATTCAGTTTTAAAAGGGGTTTAAATTTCCCCAAAAGACCCCACGGATCTTTCGATAAAAAATCCACGTCATAGATCGTGATATTAAAAAGATTTTTCCGTATTTTTCCCGAAGATCCATAAAGGTCGTTAAAAAATGCCAACTTGGCTCTATCGGAAAATTTTGCCAAGTTTCTATTGAATCGCTATAATTTAAAGTAAGGGAAATGGGGTTGTTGTGAATATTATAATTTTTAAAATTTTAAAAAAATTGAACAAAAAATCATATTAACGTATTTACACATCAAGAATCAAATTATTTACCTATTTTAAGTATTCATTACACAAAAAATTTTTAACAGGTATTGGGAAAACGTTGATTTTTTGAATGTCTATTATTGGGCAAAGCAGAATAATAGACTGAGTAATAATTTTAATGAAATTTTTTTGAAGATACGAAATTTTTTTCGTATTTGAATATCTTTTTTTTTTTTATGGTTTTTTAAACGAGAAAATACCTCGTCTTTTTAAACAAAGAATGCATTCCAGTCAAGTGGGGTTACATGAAAATACAATTCCTATATAAAAAATTATATTCCTAAAATTTTAATTGATTCTTTTTTATAAAAAAATTTTAAAAAATTTAAACATTTTTTGGTAATCATTTTAGTTGCCCCCCTGTGATGCCTAAAAAAAAAATCAACATTAGCAAAACCCCCAAGACGACAAAGATTTTCTCCCGGGAAAACCCAAAGGGGGGTATTTGGGGCCCATTAGTTGAAACTGTTAATTTCACAAGAGACCCAAAAATATTTAATTTGTTGCTACCTCCAGGGAAAATTCCCCACCCAAATTTCCAATTTAATAAATTGTAATGCAATTTAAATATTTTAAGTTAATTTTCAAGTTTGATACCTTAAAAAAGGCGGCCCCAAAATTTTTTTTTTTATTAAATGAATGTTACGGGGAAAGTGTTTAAATTTTTTTTATATATTGCTGTATATTGTCAATTAATGTTACTGCATTAGTTAATTTCTACTATGAAATGAGAAAAGATTCATTGATTAAGGTATCTGACAACGTTCGAAGCCGTGATTTTGCAAAAGCGTATAAATAGATAATATTTATGATATTTAGTGTCACTTAGATTAAAAAATGTATATAAAAATTTTCTTAAGAATATTATTCCAATAAAAAAATTTTTTAAGACAATATTTTGACAAAAAAAAAACATAGAATGACCCATTTTCAAAAAAATTCTCCCTTTTTTAAAAAAAAGGTTTAAAAAAAAATAATATTTTTCTTTTATATAGCTTCCCGACCCTGTACAGGGGGCTCAATTAGGGTGTTTTGGGTATATAACTTTTGAAGTAGGTTTATCCAAGTTTTTCAAAAAACAGAGGGGGAAATTTTTAAAAAAAATAAAAAAGCCGGGTAATTATTTCAAAAAGATTGTAACTCTGAAAATAATGTGAATTTTTTAAAAAACCCAGTTCAGACTTCCCCTTGGGGAAGTTTTTACTTTTTTTAAAAAGCCCCACACACACACACAAAAACCCCACACACACACACACACACACACACACACACACACACACACACACACACACACACACACACACACACACACACACACACACACACACACACACACACACACACACACACACACACACACACACACACACACACACACACACACACAAAAAAATATTATTATTATAAATTTTTTTTTTAGAAAGGAGAAGGTTTTAAAAAAAGGGTTATTCTAAGTTCATTTTTTGCCGAAACATTGTATTTAATTAACTTTTTTTTGTCAAAATGTTCTTAAAACAATTATATACATGTATTCTCATCTAAGTGACACTAAATATCACGAAAATTATCCATTTATACGCTGTTTTAAAATCATGGTTCCGAACATAGTTGGATACCTTAACTGATTGAACTTCTTGATGTAATGATTGTACTATTGTTTTGAAAATTTGTTAAAAGTTGTTTAAAAAGTTTACTAAAACTATAAAAATAAATACTGAGCTTCTGTATCGAAAAATTGTAATAGGCGAGTCACACTCAAAAGTGTTTATTGACATACAATATACATAGTTGCTTAAACAAATGATGGAATTTAAAGAGGCATGATAACAGTTACGCAATTTTTTTTAATTTAATGATTTTCATAATTTTTTTGTTTCCTCCTATGTGTATGCGCGATATTAAACAGATTTTGTGCTCGAAATTTCATAAAAAAACCAACCACTTAAACTTGAAACTTATGAAGTGATTTTAAAATGCTACTCCTACGAAAATTGACTTACATGTATGAAATTTGATTTACAAGTAGTACATCGAACTATGTATAACAAGAATTGATATGAGTTTTGCAATAACTTAATTGGTATTTATACAATACTTCTTTTTATGAATGCTTTTTGAAAATTCCTTATAAAATGTGTAAGTTCTGAATTCAATTATTTTTTTAAAAATAAGTATTGCTTTGATTGAAAAATGCCTACTAACTTTTATTTCAAGTACTATTAGCAACAGGTGAAAAAGAATTCCAAGTATTATGTTCAGTTTAAAAAAAGCATTAACATTTTGAATGAAGTCAAACTGATTATTTTATCTTTCTGAGATAAGTCAGTTTAAAATTTTGATTTGCCATTGGGATGTGAATGAAAAAGAACGTAAAAAATAATCCAAACTCACATTTTTTTAAATTAGAGGGTTTCAAATTTTCTGAGGGACAGAAAAATATAAAAAATAATTTGCTAAAAAAAATTTGATTTGATTTTTTTACCGACATTTTTCATTTGAATCATTTTTTTCCCTTTTAAAGAGACAGAAAAGAATCACTTCAAAAAATTTACAATTAAAAGATTATTTTTGTATAGATTTCAAATTTTTTTTCTCTCTTTCTCCCTCTGTATATTCGTATTTTTTTTAATTACATAGTTAAAAAACCGAATATGAAAATGTAAACTGCGCAGAGGAGTGTTTCTCTTTCTCATCTTATATCCTGATATTCTAATTAAGTTTTTGAGGAAAGTGTTCTTACGATAAAAATATGAATATTTAAATTGAATAAAAACACATAAGTATAATATATAGATCATCGGGATAAGAAAAATAAAATTAAAAATCAACATGAAAAGATTTAAAGACCTTGACACACTCTTAAAAAAGAACTTTTTAGCGAAATTCGGATAGAGAACCTTTAAAAACTTTTTTTAATAACACAAAGCATAATCCTTACGAAAAATTTTAAGAAATTTTAATTCGTAAATATGTACACAAGATGCCATTTGATATCAGTTTTTTTTAAACCCTCTAACATATATCAACGGAAAAATGGAGTCTGTTTACAAGTTGTAAGTACGTTAAAATCTATCTTTATATTATTTGAAATGTACTAAATCAAATGAGTGCTAAAATTTTTGCAGAGTGAAAATAATTTCGCAAACAAGTTTAGATCCTAATTTATAATTACCTTCCTTATTTGTCACTACCTCTGAACGCATTTAACAACTTCCCCTGACAAATTCAAATCAATAAACATCGCACAGATATTGATTTAAAATATTAATATAATCGTGAAAGGGACTTTTTATGTTTGAACAATGCATTTCTGATGTTATTAAAAATTATTTGATGTTATTATATTTTACTTCATTTATCACATTTTTTTTGACGCTTGCTATTCGAAAAATTAAAAGAACTAAAAAGAACCTTTTAGTGCTTTTGATAACTAATCCAATTACTTATATTGTGAACCTACTTTATCTGCATGCAAAATAATGATAATAAGGATCAAGTTAAAGATATAAAATACTACATTCCTGAAAATGAATGATGGAGAAAATACTGAAGCTAAAAGAATAGTGTAAAAATATAAAGATTCGTATAGATAATTTTTATTGTTTTTTAAGCTAATTTTAAAGGGATTGAAAATAATATTGTATAATCCTAAGCAATTATAGAAAAAATTTTTTGCCAGCTGACAATTTTCCTTTTACTCAGACAACATTAGTGAAAGTCTTTAGATTCTACTGAAGCATTTACATCTCTTCAAAAAAATTAGATTTTCTAAGAAGAGTTCATAGAAGGTTTCAAGAAACGTTTTTTTTTCATATTATTTCAAATAAGTACTAATCCAATAATAAGACAAGATATTAATAACTCTTTTTTCAAATTGGATCAAGGAGACATTCTCGATAAATACCAACGAACTAAATTGATTTTTTTTGCTATATATCAATTCATATTATGTATTTTTTTTTATAAATTTGTTTCATCCTGCTGAAAGCCAATTCAGCATGTTATTTGTTTGTTTCAACAAATGCATGGGAAGAGTTAGAAAGGGGAAAATATTAAGAAATAAACGCATTTATCTTCATAATCTAATTACAATATTGAAATTTGAAAACTTAAAAACAGGCACGATAATAAGATATCACGGATGCTTATTCAAAAATTTTCTTTAAATTTAGGAATTAGATTAACAAGAATTAGAATATATAATAAAAATTTAAGAATTCGATTAATAAATATTATTCTTTGTTATTTTTTCTAAAATTCTGCGTTTAAGAACACAAATTTTACTTGAAAACTCATTACTGAATGTTTTTTTAAGTTATAGAAATATTTATATAAATTAACAGTCATTTGATTACGAAAACAATTTTTTTCTCGAAATTATAATTTAAATGTGTGCAAAAAAATGTGTTAAAGTTTATATCCTTCTTTTTGCCACGAATCATCTTTAATTATTCTTTTATTTTGTATCACCCATAGATGGCTTGCTTTAAAACTCTCCTAACATTCTATTTAATTTTTAAAAATATTTTTGAAAAATTGATTTTTTGTACATTTAAAGGTATTACGCCAGTCTCAAAGAAATGAAGCCTGAAGAGAAGTTATGCACCAACTCTATTTAGATTTCAATACAGTGAAAATTACAAAACGAGATGCTATCTATAAGTTACTGTTATATATTGTTTTTCAAAGAGATATTACGAAGTTTCTGCTAAATTTTTGCTTTTAAGGTTTTGATATACATAATATGTAATTTTTAATATGGTTCTCTAATAATCATATGTAATAAAAATCCATATTTTATAGGAACGTGAGATATAAGTGTTATAATGTTAAAGATTTTCAGCAAACAAATTACATTTTAGGACCTTGACTTTTTTTCTAAAATCATTATGTGCAAATGTTTTAGTATAAATTTTGACTGTGAATATATGAGAAAAGTTTCGATATTTAAAATTTAAGACAAATACAAAGAAGTTTCGTGATTATTATAAATACAAATACCTAATTTTAAAATGAAAGTATTGAGGATACTCGCATATTCAGGATAGTAATAAAACTAAAATATTTTTATAAGATATTTTATATACTTAATCATAAATATATTAGTTATAAATAAATAAACATACTTAGATTAATTTAAAGATTATTTAATGTGTAGATTTAGAAATAAGTTTTTATGTTCCACGTATTGGACGTAAAAGAAAGTTTTGGAAAGTGTTTGTATTTGTTCTATGTATTTCTTAAATTTCAAATTTCCAGTTTCTTCTTTCTTTCAAAACATGACATTATTTTATAAGAAGATAAATATTCCACTTATAATTTTAGCATGTTATTTTTATAAACTTAATATTAAATCATTGCAGCTAAAGGTCCTTTTAAAAATGAAAGAAACTTGAAATTTCACATTTAAGAGAAGTTTGAGTTATAATTGGGTAAATCGAATTAAATTATTTTTTTAAATACTTTCATTGATTGATTTCTTCAACTACAACTTAATAGGCAAACAACTATAACTACATGCTTACTAATAATTTAGTCGCTGGATGAGATAAATTAAATTTTTAGAAAAGGCAATGTACTCAATATTTCAGTTATGCAATTTTAAATACTGTTATAATAATACTAAATTAAATATTTCTTAGAATTATACTCTTAAGAAATATAATATTGCAAGAAAAATGCTTTCAAGATAAAAAGCAACATTTATGTTCTTCAAGAAAGTATTCAGAAAATTTCATATATTTTATTACACTTATCCTACGTTGGATATCAACCATTTTCGGAGAAACTGAGCACTTTTTAAACCATTAATATATAGAGGAAGGAACTGTGTGGTGTCTGCTTCAACTGTTCAGTTATTCAAACTAACACTTAAAGTTTTCTGACTCGAAAGCAATTCACAAATTGCAATACATATTTTCTTTTTTTTTCTGAACCAAAATGATAGCTGGACATTAAAATTTCACTGTCAGATGGCGTAATGGAAATAAATTGGAACATTTTTCCAAAAAGGATTGATTTTGACTGACGTAAAGTGGCACCCTTTGTAATCAGTAGTAGTTTCAAAATTTGTGGTATATTTGCTTTTCCAATCGCATTTCTATTTAATAATAGACATAAATGTATTCATTTTTTATTCTATCACAAAAGCTTTTTCTTTGTGATATTTATATCGATATCATATAATCTGCGAAAGGGTAATTCTTCGATTTTTATTTAAAAAAAGTTTAAAAGTGTTTTTTGAGTGATGTTATTTTACAACCGAAGAAAAAAGTTTCTTTTAAACTTATCTAAATATATTTCTTTTAGGATTCAAATTGAAGAGATTTGTAGTTCTGAGAGAATGTTTGTCTTTAAAAACATTGTGTAACTAAAATTTATTTTGTTAAAATGAGAATTGTGAATTTAATTAATGCACTAATGCATTTAAATTGGAATAATTATGTACTTTATTACAATTCTTGAACATTATTCTTTCTTTCTTAAAGGATCTTCAACTTTCTTTAGTTAGTTTATGAGAAAATTCTCTAAAATAATATATTTAAAAAACAATTAGAACTATTTTCAAAAGGCAAGTGACCTAAATTTCACAAATTCTAATTATATTTAAAAGGGAATGAAATATATGCATTTGCATTAAGATTATGGAATTTCTTTAAAAAACCCTTTTCCGAGAAACAAAAATCAGAATGCTCCTTTCATATAATTCTTTAGGACTTGGAAATCAGCAACCGTCATAATTTTGATGTTATTTTGTTCCTTTGTATAATATAGAGCAGAGGTTTTCAAACTGGATTCCACGTAACCATGTGGTTCAACGAGTCACTATAAAAAAATCGAAAATAAATTTATGAATGTGTATACACAAAAAATGGAATCATGTTCTCTAAAATGTTTGCAAACCCATAAGAATTTGAAGATAATCCCTATCATTAGAAACTGAAAATTTTATTTATACAAATAAAGCTTTATTTTGCACTACTTTTTAAACTTTTATTATAATATAATAAAAGAATATTAAAACACATATATATTCATATATATATAACCTACCAGATTGGGAATGTTTTATTGTTTACTATCTTGGGTTAAACAGGATAATTTTATACTTGTTAGTAAAATGTCTTGCAAAACTAAATATCTATCTAACAGAAAATACACCTTTTTGTATTTACGGAAGAAACACCTACACTAAAAGAGAGGGAACATCTTGTCGAAATATCAATAGATTTTCTGTTAAAAATATAATGATGATGATGATGAGTTTTGTGTTTCATGGCGCAAGAGCCAGTTTTGGCTATACTGCGCCAAGCATTCATAGGTCTGTGGTCGGGACGGGAAAAAAAAAAAGAAAAGGGATGACAAGAGGGGGGGGTCAAAAAAAAGAAGGATCATTGGGGTACCCGGGTCGTAACCCGTGTTTCCAAAATTAAAAATATAAAGTTAAACCAGCCCCTAAATTGTTTTCGCAAATTCATAAAAAACACAAAAGATTTCACACACAGCCCCCATTGTAATCCATTCAAAAAATGAAGCTAAAAAAATTTTTCTCCACGTGAGGGGTAAAAACAAAGTAAAAAAAAATCAGGGAATATGAAATCCTTCAGATACTTTCAATAGACCTATAATTCGATAGTTTGTGTGAATAAATGCAAACACATATATCCCAGTTACTAAACATAATGCATGGGTAGGTGACACTTGGATCCCAGATTAAAATTATTCATTAATAAATTATATTAAAAGTAGAGGAAAGTTTTATAATAATAAATGCAACAATTTTTTAATTGCCTTTACATAATGTACCTATAACTTGTTAATCTACTACAAATATTATTTTAAAGTATGTCCTTCTAAGTG
Organism: Trichonephila inaurata madagascariensis; assembly: GCA_019973955.1. Taxonomy (NCBI): domain Eukaryota; kingdom Metazoa; phylum Arthropoda; class Arachnida; order Araneae; family Nephilidae; genus Trichonephila; species Trichonephila inaurata. Next base: position 20,559 of record BMAV01006132.1, on the reverse strand, counting down.
TATGCGTGGAATAAATAAAAAAAATTCTTTGTAGTTCTAGGGGTTCCAGAAATCCCCTAGATTGCGTTCCCTGAGTTGAAAAAGTTTGAAACCACTGATAAAAAATCATTTCTTTTAAAGCTCATTTAGGAATCATAGTAAATCATTTTATTAAAAGAAATACTTTAAAAATTATGGAAAATTCAGATAACTATGAAATTGGTGATAAAGCTAATCACATATATGGATATTATTTAATTGGACTCATTATTTCGGGCCCTTTGTTATTCCCTAAGAACTTCTAAAAAACTTTTTTTTCCAACCTCTATTAGTTCAATTTTTCTAAGTATATATACATATATATATTGTTATGTAGATCCGCCCAGGTTTTTGCAAAAAAAACAAAAGAAAATAAACAGTTCTTTTAAAAGCGATGCAATTTATTATCAAAAAACAACCTTTAAATCGGGGTTCAGCAGCAATATTCTAAGTAAATTTTCCGAATATTCCACCCCAAAACACTCAAAAAACAATTGCAATGTTTAAAATAAAGTATGTAAAAGGTTATTCACAAGCACAGTCGAGTTAATCGCTAGGCAAAACAATTTTCGCTATTCTCTGGTTGAAATCAGACTAACTGCTTGCGGCTGGATGATATTTTACAAAAACGGAAAATTTCCCGAAAAAAACCCCCCGTCATGGGGGCGGGAAAATTAGTGGGGAGATCCACACCCGAAGAATCCAGATGGTCCTAAACTCAGCAACATGGTCGGCAATGTCGCCAAAATGGCCGCCAAAGTTGTCAAATTGGATTGGCAGCCAACCTGGTCGTTAAATATGATGCCAACTTGGCTCTATCGCCAAGTTCTTATTGAATCGCCACTATAGCGTAAAGGTGCTAGTGAATATTACAATTTTAACATAAAATAAATATAACATAGAGTAATATAAATGCTCTACACATCCAGACACAAATTATTTACACTATTTATACAAAATTTGTAACAATATATATATATATATATATTGTTCAAATAAAATACTTTCTATTCATCCATTCAAGTTCAAATACTTGTAGTCGATGAAACTTGGTGTTAATACAGTTTCTTCAACTATTAATTCATTAGTTAAATTAAAAAATGAATAAATAGTAACAAATAAAAAACAACAGCATATATAGAAAGGAAAATTATTCGTTGTGTCTCGGTAGCACAATGGACAGGGCCTTGGACTTCTAATCTAAAGGTCGTGGGTTCGAATCCCACCTGGGGTGGTCTAGTTTATGAGAATGTGATTTCTTTATTGCTATACTATTTTATTAGAATAATTAAATTTAATCAAGGAATAAATAATAACAAACAAACAAAAAAATAGTCCAGCACCATATATAGAAATGAAAATGGAAAATTGCAAGGAAAATCGCTTTCTATTTTATCATTTAATATTGTGATTCTGTCATATGTAAATACATATTTATATTAATTGTAACTAGTTAATAAAAAGTGACAAAAATGAAATTTTTCTTTGTTGACCTTAGTAGGAATTCACTTAATTTTTTAAAAATATTCTTTTTGTTAAAGAAATATTATTTACTTGTAAATTATTCCATAATATATGTTTTCCGTATTCAACACTTAGATATCTAATTGTCTAGAAAACTACGTACACAATTTATGGCAGAAAATTTCAAACCATGTAACTATACTCTTAAAAACGCAGGGAAAATTATTGAAATTTAATTTCAATAAAATGGTAATTTTAAGATATTAATAATTTTACGGCAACATAATTCAAAGATGCTCTACTCTTCCAATTTTGAATGAAAAATTTATCTTGTTAAAATCTCGTTTAAAGTGTGTTCGCTTTTAGAATTAAAAGAAAATCATTGGATATTTGCCCTAACTAGGTTCCTTGTTATTTCATCACAATCATATTTAATTTATTTTAAATCTATTCTTATCGAAATCTACTCTATAAGAAATCACTAACGATCTAAATTTATTTTAGAAACCTCTAACAGGCTTTAAAATGTATTTTAAGAGTTCATAATGTCACAAAGAAAGATGAATAAAAAGAATTTTCTTTTGATAATTTCCTCTGGAAAGACATTTAAACAAAATCATTCATAGGCTTCACTAAAAAAAAAAAATTTCCCTTTTTTCCCGGGAATTTTTGCCGGGTGAATCTTTTTTTTTAAAAATGTAGCTGCTGATTATGACAGTTTAACTTTTTAGAAATATGAATCACTCTTTCTTTTTCAATGAAAGGAATACATTCCTGACAGAATATAGTTATTTTATTCCGAAGAGAGTACTCTCTACAAAAGCGGTAAAAAACTTTTTTTTTTAGTTCCTTACAAGCTTTAATGCAATCCATTTATGCATTTTTAAAAGTAATGGAAAGTATTGGAAAGAGTTTCAAAAATAGAAACTATTCTTATTCTTTACTTGTTCTCAAAATTGTATACTTTTATATAGTATTGCTGTTTTAAATTAATTACTTGCAATTTGAAATTAATTCCTAAAATGTTTGATATACTATTAAAGAATTTAAATTCATTTGGTTCATTTTAATTTAATGAAAAAATATGTGATTCAATATTTTTATATATTACGCACATTTCGTTTTTTAAAGTTTTATGTGACTGGAATATATAAATAATAATGATCATTATACTAGATAATTAGACTAATATTAATGATATTAATCGATAGTAACAGATATTAGTGATGAGTGTAACTTATGATCATGATTTTATCAAAGAAGTGCTGAAATGAGCTTTCAAGAAAGGATTGGTTTGAGAAGTATTTAAACCAGAAAAAGTTACTTCCACATTATGAATAATTTACATTAAAATTATTTAAACCCCATCCCCCTACAGGTATACAATTTTTGTTTCAAATTAAAAACAAATTTAAATCATTATTAATAATTTAATTTCTTATTCTAAGTTATCAATTAAAAAAAGGTGGAAGAAACTAAAAGCTTATAAAAGGCTGAGAAATCCTGAATTGTCTATATTTCTCAAAATAAACAAAGAAACCAATAAAAAAGAATTCCTCTCAAAGAAAGCAAAATCCTTTTTCACAGAAGAGAAGTTTAATCCAAATTTCTTCAATAAATTAATCTAACCCTGATTTATTACAGAATAAAATATTTTAAAAGCAACCAAGGGATGTTCGAGTAAAAAAATATATTTAAATACAGTAGGACCTCTGTATAACGAAGTCACTAAATCCCGAAAAAAAGTTCGTTATATGGAAAATTAGTTATATAGTGGCTCATTTTTTCAATTTCCTTTATGAATCATATAAAACAAATTTTAAATTCATAAACACTATATATTAAAAAAAGTAATTATTCACACATTTTTGTAACTTAATATACATTTATTTTATATATCTTACCCTTAAAAAAAAAGGAAAAACTGAAATAAAAGTTTCTTGACGCCTTAATCCACTTCCTGATGAATTAAATCTTTTTCTTTGATGCTGAAGGACTTACGTGTTGACATTTTCGAGTTACAAAAAACTAAGTTACCAGTGCGGTTGATCAATACTACGAATGAATGTTCAAGATACTATTTAAAGGAACGGATACTATTTCAAGGAATGAGACTCCAATGAAAGGGGAAAGGTTAAAACATGTTTCCGGGAAAAAGGGGACTATGGGAGGGGTTAAAATTCCCAATCTTGAATTAAATACCATAGAATCCTTTTTCCTCTCGCTGATTTAGGCACCTAATATAAAACCAGTTCAAGATTTATGACCACCATTAAATGTGCTAAAAGAGAAAATAACTCGAAATGTCCGGGAAATTTCCCAAAAAAATAGGGGGGGAAAAAAAAAATTGAATCACAAGAGAAAAAGTTCGTTACATCGATTATTATTTTACGAAGAAATTCGTGAAATGTTCTTGGTTTTAAGAAAAAGTTCGCTTTATAGAAAAATTCGTTATATGCAGGTTCTACTGTATATTTACAGCTACAAACATTTGAATTATTACATTTTCTTATGAGGCTAAAAAAAATCGAATCCTTCTAAAGGTTATGTATAGGTATTTCATACAAAAGATCAGCTCGGTGGCTTAGTGGTAGCCTGTCCAAGCCACCTGCCTCGTAAGTCTAAGGCCTCGGGTTCGATCCCGGCTGAAGTCCATACATTTTCTGGATGCGAAAATTACAGGCACGCATATCATATGAATATGAGGAATGTAAAAGAACCTTTTTAGTAAAATTGGCCCCTGGTAATTGTCAAAAAATTTAAAACAATGAAACCCCGGGAACCCATAAGAGGGTGAATTAAGTAAATTCAAGTGTCTAAAATTTAGTAGCGGGAGCCACCACTAGTTGGTGCTACCAATAAATGAATCTCACACTTGGGGCATTGCCATGTCTACAAATGCTTAGGTGCTAAAATGCATTTCGTTAGATAAAAAAAATAATTTCATGTAAAATAAAGACGAAGTTATTATACAGCTCTCTTATCAGAACACCTTCTGTGGAAAAAATATTCTTGTGTATGACTATTTGAAAGATTTGAATGAAAATAATGTGAGATAATTAAGATATATATTCAATGCCTCATTTTTATCTATCAGTATTATTTTCATTTTGAATTGTTACAATTTACGAATGAGTTATATAGTTTTTGCTGACTTTGTTATATTATTGAATTTAATGTCAATAGTCATAATATTGAATTTAATATCTGAAAAGAAACAGTAAAAAGAATATCTGGTTTTCTCATAAAGTATTTTTCATAGTAGAGTTTTTTTATATTATACTTGACAAATTAAAACTATTATTTTTTTACTTAAATTAAACGTTATATAAAAAGTCCTATATTTATTTTTAATAGAACGTAGTTTATATATTTGTAGAGAAAATTTATAGGACAAAAATACATGAAGCCAAATAGAATATTTCTTGCGTGAGTGTCATGTTTTTCATTTGATTTCTCTTTAATGTGACGGGGAATTGTCCTATCTTTTAACATTGTCGCACATAAAGGAAGCGGATTTCAGAGTTTATTCTCCAAGGTGCACTAAAACCAGTAACGGGGAAACGGGAAATATTTCATTTAGGGTAAAAACTATACTAACAAAACTTACCTTTTTTTTAAAAGGTTAATGGTTCCTTAGAACAATGGTTTCTCAAGCTTTCTTGGATGAATATTTTTGATAAAGTAGATGTTTTGTATTCCTTGTTTTTTTCTGTAACCGAAGAATTAATTTTCATTTCTTTCACAAAATATTTCTAAGTATTCTTTTTATATTATTTAACAAAGTATTCTTACGCAAAATAATATTTTTGGTTTAAAAAAGAATATTTTAAGGGGTCACTTCACGAAAATCGAATTAAAAATCGATTTTTCAATTTTGATTGAAAAATAAAATACCATTCATTTTCTTTCTAATGCAATTTTAAAATTTTTCTCTAGCTGAATTAGAAGTATTTTTAATATTTTTTAAAAAGTTGTTTACATTTGTCAAACCCTAAAACATCTGGGCTGCCACGCCCCTTTTTAAATCAAAACAAAAGACACATGCTACTTTTCAGCCTTTTTTAAATAGTTTTTAAAATTTAAACAAAAAAAATTTATTTTGATCAGCAGCTTATTCAGGAAAGAAGTGAAGGGAATTTGTTGTAGCTGTTTATTTTACTTTTGGTAAAAGATTGCCATATTTTTATCCCCATTAAATACAACGAATTTCGTTTTCGTTGGGAAAAAATGTTTTTATCAAAAAAAAATAAGGAAATGTTTAAAAAAGTTTTAAAAATTGGTTAAAAAATAAAACGTTTAAAAAAAGAAAGTTTGGAAAAAAAATACAAAACCCAAATTAGATGAATTAAACGGATAACAGTCAGACGATTTCAACAAAAAAAAATTTTAGCTTTTAAAAATACTTCCCCGCAGCATTTTTTCCCATCTCCGGGAATGTTAAAATGACCAATTTTAAAAAACATTTTTTTAAAAATTGGCATGTTGTACAGTCATGAATTTTTTTTTATGCATTCATTGTATTGTTTTTTTTTTATTTTAATGGGGGGCATTTTTTAAAAAATTTTATTAGTTTTTTTTTAAAAAAATTTTTATGGGAGTAACACGTCAAATTTTTAAAACAATGAAAAAATTTTTTAATTTTTAATCCAAAAAATATTTTTTTTAATAATTTTTACAAAAAAACTCTCATTAAAATATTTATTTGTATGGTTTTAACACATGTGCAAAGTTTCGCTATAAAAAATGTTTTTTAAAAAATTTCCTTTTGTGTTGAAATTTACACTTTTGAAAATAGAGTTTTAAAAGTAAAACTTATATTAACTAATGCATCCCAAAACTGTAACTTGGATTGCTATGTCATCTAAAGATCATCTTTTGTCTACTTTTTAAATTGTTTGTTTTAATTCTAGTTTTTTGGTTCATTGTGAAACGCCTATTCTTTTTCCCTAATACACCAAATCTCTTGCAATGCTCGACATTTGTAAAATCAGGGGAAATGAAACATCTAAAAAATTTGGTATTGAAGCCGTTATATAAATATAAGTTCATGTACAAAAGTTTTTAAAAAAAAATTTTTTAAAACCAAAAAATTTTTTGCACAAATAAGTTTTTGGAAAAAATTAAAAAAACCCAAAAAAACTTTTTGAAATTAAAACTTTTTTTTGGTTAACCCAAGGGAATTTTATAAAAAAGAAAGGGGGCATCCTTTAAAAAAACAAAAAAAAGTTCCCAGAAAAATTTTAGAAAACCCTAAATTTTTTTTTTACTTTTGAAAATTAACCTGGTTTTTTTTTTTTTAATTTTTTTTAACGTTTAATCATGTTTTTTTCAAAAAAATGACCAACTTTTCAATTTTTCAATATTGGGGAAAAATTCTGAGGTTTAGATTCAAACTGTTTTTTCTTTGATTTTTAAAAACCAAAAAATAGTATTCTTGTTTTCAGCATTCAAAATAAAAAAGCCCCCTTTAACTCCAATTCCCCACTTTTTTACAAGCTTGCCGAACCTATGATTTTATTGCTTTTAAAAATGAAAAAGGAAAAATTTTCAGTTCAACAATTCCTTCCCAGTGTAAACCAACTGTCGGAAAAACCTTTAAATAAGTAGGTCCTTTTTTGCCAGGTACCATCGTAGCCACAGGTACTTTTTGGCATCCATTATTAAATGATATTTTTTTGGCAGCAGCAATCCCTAGACAATTTAGTTACTTTCTCTGTCGCGTTATTAAATGTATGCATGTAATCAAAACCATTTTTTGTGGTGACAAATTCTGACCGAAAAATATTTTTTTAAACTCTTTTTTTAATAGACCTCATAATATGAAAGTCTATTGTTTATTATATAATTTTATATCTTTTTGATTAACTACTGTTTTAGTAAACCTGGTATTAAAAAAGTTTTTAATAACCACAAAAGTCACAACATATTAACAATTTTGTAGCCTAAATTTTTGTGAATACCTTGGTTTTACTTTTTTTTTATGTTATTAATGTTGTTTCAAAGCACAAGAAAACAGTACAATTTGTCATTGCACGAAAAATTCAAATGAATCAAAAAAAAAATACTTTTATTAAACTTTCCTAACTTTGCTTTTTTAAACAAACGGGAAAATCAAAATAGAATGTAGAAGCCACTTTACGTTTCATAATGACGAAGTGACCGTGGAAGCCTAGTGGTCATCTTCAAAAGCTCGTGGCTGGCCATTTTTTAGCTCTAGTGTTTCTGAAAACCCACAGTATTCTAGAGGCTGATGCACTCTAAAAAAGTAATTCAAAGTCTCTCCCCCCCGTTAGCGTGGTGTGATAGTTTGGAAAGGGAAGGGGGTTCTCAGCTCAAGTATCATCCTCTTCGTCTGACCTTTGTTCAATATTATGAATACCGTACCCAATAGTCCTCGTATTGTTTTAGGTATGACGTTATGACGAATACAAGCTGGTAATGAAACTCATTATATAACAGCGTTTCTCATATTTTGGGTCCCGGGGGCAGATTAAGAAAAGTCAAAATAAAAAAATTTAAAAAAATTAATTTACTGAAACAAAAAACAAAATAATTTAAGATAATAAAACTACACATTTACAATGATATACTGTACCAATAAATTATCAATGTACAATGAATTTTATAATTAATTTAACGCTAAATTAAAATATTCCGTTGACCCGGATTTTAAAAAAAGGGAAAAGGATTTTTTGAATTTTTGCTCCTTGATTGAAATTTTTTAAAAATTGGGGTTTAAAAAAGAATTTTATTTAAGAAAATTTTGAAAAAAACTAGAATAACCTTTTTTCAAATATTCTCCTTTTAAAAAAGCTTCTATTGATTTAAAATTTTGCCTGTATATAGCTCAGACCCTGTACAGAGGGTCAACTAAATTTTTGAAAATGCAAGCGGGAAAACGGTTTATCCATGTTTTACGAAAAAAGAAGGAGAAATTTTAAAAATTATATGCAAATAATTATTTAAAATTTTTTGAAATAATTAGAATTTTTAAAAAATTTTTCTATTAAAAAAACTTTTTTGTAAAATCCTAAAAGCTAATACAGGCCAAAAATTTAAATCAATGGGAAACATTTTTTAAAAAAAAGGGAAAAATTTTTTAAATTTTTTAAGTTATTTTGTCAAAATTGTAACTTAAAATAATTTTATTTTTAATAAAACCCTTTTATTACTTGTCAATCTATGAGCTATCACAAAATTTTAAATCCATTTACACTCTTTTTGTAAAATCAGGGTCCGAACATTTGGAAAAAAAGGTTATTCTAATTTAAATTTTTTTGCCAAAATATTGTATTTAAATAATTTTTTTGTCGTAATACCCTTAAACAATTTTATACATGTATTCTAATCTAAGTGACACTAAATATCATGAAAATTATTCATTTATGCACTTTTTAAAATCATGGTTCCGAACGTAGTCGGATACCTTAAGAACAAGCTTAATAATTACCAGTGACCCCAGGGGCTTATCATAAGCAAAGCCTTTACAAAAATTAAAACTTATCTTGATAGTTTGTACGGTTCAAAATTAATCTCTTCTTTGCCGATTCAAAGTTAAGGGATTCGCTTCCCAATGCCACCGTTTTTCACGTACTCGTGTGTATGTGGTGTATTGGGGGATGAAAAGGAATAAATAAGTAAACCCTTCTCTGTGAAATAAGTAAATCCTTCACAAACAAGGTCTTTTATTGTATTTCAAAGCTTTCGGAATACTTTTATGGATAGCGTTGCATAGAGAAAATCGTTTTTCGGAAAGACGTATATATACGTCCTGGGCAATTAATGCACTGACTGAGCGAGATGTTTATATACCCTGGAGGAACGTAAGAGGTTTAAGTCGCATTGTAGTTTTAGCGTCAAAGTATAGTGTTGTTGAATTTAATACATTATTTGTATGGAGGAGGGGGCGCGATAAAAATTTAGATAAAAAATTCGGTCGCAAATATTGAAAGTTTAAAAAGCACTGCATTATAACTGAAATGTCGTAAAAGAAGTCAGGTGTGAAATAGAAATCACTAAATGCTGTGTTAAAATGGCTTTTCTATTATTTCAATTAAAAATCTATTGATTATAGTAAAAACTATTAATACATATTTTCTCAATTACATTAATATTTTAAAAGAGAACAATTTCAAAAACAATTGGATATTTCTTTTTGTATTATCCTAATAATATTTGTACAAAAAAAATCCATTTAAAAATAACGGATATTTCTATTACATGCCAGCTAAAAAAAATAGCATCTTTATAGAATACTCATACTATTGTCGTCTAATATCCACCGGAGTATTCTTCGGTGTAAAAGCATGACTTCTAACAATAACTCAGCTGTCATAAGTATTTAGTCTGAAAATCCCGCTTTCCTAAGAACGTGATATCAATGCAAGTGGAGAGAAATAATGAAATTGGTGCGTCAGGAAAATGCTGTGTCCTTTCTTTATTGAAAAGAATTGAAAGGAAAGGATTATCTTCGCAGATATTACGCAGTCCTTGTCAAGTTTCTGCTCTCAGCAATTCCACATTGTTTTTTGGTTATTTAAAGTAGTAAGTAAAAGTAAAAAAAAACAACTTAAAGGTTTGATGATTTTAGCCCCTTAACTGTCAATTAAAAAATACACGTCACTCCCTAATGTCACCTTTTTTCATATAGACGTGTATATGCGGTGTATTGGGAGTGAAAGTGTGGTGCTGCCAGTAAATTTTTTCTTTCATTGAAATAAGTAAATCTCCCTTCTCAAACACTGTGTGACGGGCTCAAGCGTCTTTTCTTTAACATAACCTCTGGGTTCTTTGGGGGTCAAGATTAATGGCAACTCTTTTCCAACCAAAACCCAAGAAGCGAAATATGAAAAAGAAATGCAAATACATAGCTTTTTAAAATAATGGCAGTCAGTGTATGGGATTACTTTGGCAATTTGGGGAATGGTATGTGTGATAGGGAATAGTAACTGACCGCCAATCGTGGTGCTTACCGTGTCAGACAAGTCAAGGTGCATACCACACGTGCGCCCAGAAGTTTCTTAATAAGATTGAATCTAAATTGGACAAGGTAGATTGATCATTTGATATTAGGACGCATTATTATTAGAAGTGAGAGTAGTCGGATTAAATAATTATGCTGGTCTAAGTTACGCGATTCGGTTTAACAATTACTGTGTGTTTGTTCATTATAGATTCTCGCTTAATTAATATTATTTAAATTGTTAGATATTTAAGTTCCATTCTTATTAAAAACATATTAAGAATTAAAAATGTCTATTCCTTTTGCAAACCCTACACCTCTAGCTCACGCTGACAATCAAAGATACGGTCACCATAGGGGGTCGGTATCCCAACTGTCAAGGTCATATTATTGAATTCCATAATTTTGAGAATAGTTTTTTTTATAGCAGCGCAAAGAAAAGAATCGTATTTCGAAAAAAAACGGATATATACGTGCGGGGCACGTAACGCAGCGGTTGAGCGAAACGGATATATACGCCAATGGCACCTAGTTTACATTAAAAATTGTAATATTTATCTTCGGTTTTATTCTATGACTAAATTCACATTTCTTATTAGCAATAAAATATTCAATTATTTGAGAGTTTCTGCCTGTGATTATATTCGAAATTTGAAGCAAATTCAAAGATATATTATTTTTGTATTCTTTTAGCGTTTCTAGGACTGAAAATAATTCTGAATAACCATAGATTTTATGATGATATAGTTAATATCTTAAAAAAAACACTGGGTTAGGAATATTTTTCTTTAAAAAAATTCAGCCTTATATTTACATAACTAAAGGCATCACACACACACACACAAACAAGATAATTGGATTAATTTTATAAACCCTTCTATTAAAAATCTTCAATGAAAACCTAAAATAAAAAGTAAAGAATTTTATATATCTTCCTAGATAATTGTACCAAATGTGATTTTTATCGCCTTTAAGCCCGACAATTATTCAACCAATATTGCTGATTATGTAACAGTTATCCATTTTAATTATTGGCTACAGCTATCATTACTTGGCCTATATGTCATTAATTCTTTGAGCTATATTTTTATAGTTTGAATTCCGTCGTAAGAACATATGAAAAATAATATTGTTTGTTTTACAAATTTTAATGAAACAATAAAGTGAAATTGGAATAATAAATGAAAGTAGAAGAATGTGTAATGTACAATTTAGGGTTATTTCTCACTGATGGGAAACATATGTTGCAATTGGTTACATTTCCTTAAAAGTATGTTAAAATTAGCAACGGAAAATGTTGATATGCACTTTAATTAAATTAGATTTATAAGTTTTTAATATTATTCTTGCAGAATTTCAATGCAAAAAATCAAACTAATAGTTTAAAAAGTAGGGTTTTTAAATAGAGATTATAGGTTATGTCTCACCATTGACACAGTAAAAAATGTTCCTTTTTTTATTACAAACCATCTCAGTATCTTAATTTCCGTTAAGGATTCCTTTTATATATGGACTTAGGTGCTATATACATAAACTTCTTTTAAAAATATCTAAATAAAAATTTATCAATTTTTTAAATTGGCAAGTTTAAATTGTATACATTTTCAGCTAAAAAATTATATCACTTGAAAACATAATTTTAAATTTAAATGTCATGTTTATGCAGGTTAATTACACATGATGGACAAGATTTTTAAAAAAAATCATATTTTTGAAATGATTGCATATATTACAATAAAGGATACACGAATGTAATGAGAAATATACCAATTATTTTTCATCAATGATCAACAGCACACTCAAGATCATTGTGACTGAAATTCGAACATGTAAGTGGACAAAAGACAGGCTACAGCTGGCTTTAGATTATGCAAGGGTTTTTTCCAGTTATTTCGGTGTAGCGTGCACTTAGAAATTGTAACGGTAAAGAAGCATCCTCCAATAAGGCGATGGTATCATCAATTTAAGAAAAACTGTTAATTGTCTAAAAAGAAAAACAGCGGTCGGCCAAGCATTTCAAAAAAAAAACGGAGAGGGCTAGACAGAGTTTTATTCGAAGACCATGGAAGTCTACAGGAGTTGCCACCTGTGAACTTGGAATGGTCCAGAAAATGGTATGGAAAATTATCAGGACGTATCATTTGCAACTGACACAATAAATAACAGAAGATGACAAGTAAGCATTTGTGCATTATTACGAACCATTGATAGACTGATGCTACAAAACGTAGGAAATAATCTATATTACAGAGTGAACAAAAGCAGTGTAAAAAGAGGGTTCCACATCGATCATATGTAACGCACAAAAAAAACTTGATATGTTTCCCTTTATATTCATGCATCACTTATTGTAATATGTGCAGTAGTTTCGATAATATGATTTATTAATATCGGGTCCATCATTTGTACTCACCCTGTATTTTATGTATTTTAACAAGCAACTAGAAAGATGCAAAAAGTTTTTCTAAAAAAATTCAAACCTAAATACGGTCTATAAATTAAAAACTGACAAAATTGTGTGGACTCCATTATTCTCACTCAAATTATTGCTGTACTATATTTTATACTTTAATCTGCTATACAAGCATTTATTACATTACTAAGAATATATACATTAATTTTCAATACACAAATGAAGCTGTGGAAATTGCTAAGTTTCAATTGTAGAAAATTAAAACTGATTTAGTGATTTCTTTCCTCTTTGCAATTATTATTTTCCCCTGATTATTATTTATAATTGGATTTACCATCTACACAGTTAGATGTTTCTCAATAAATACAGGAATGAATACGGAAAATTTTCATTTTTTTTATCATATAAAATTTTCATAAGGAAATTTTGTTTCCATGAATAAGGAGAAAAAATTATGACTATATCTGATGCAGAAATCTGTACAATGAGCTTTTGTAAACAAACCTGAATTTCTTCAAAGGACATTAATCAGTAGGAAATACATTTGACCAGTTTTGTGGTAAATCAAGAAGTATTCCTTCGAAGGTATAAATGAAATTAATGCATGAATGTACGTTCCGAGGAATGGTTAGTGAACTTTGCATCATACTCTATAATTTCCTCCTCTGATTTTGGCTTGAACAAATAAAACACACATTTATGTCCAACGCATGCTCGGTGAGTTAAGGTCAAAGAGATATCATTGTCAGGAAGAAAAAAAAAAAAAATCAAAGAAAAATTGACACTTGGATGAGAAAACAGCATTTTCCCGCCATTGAAGGTAAATAAATGCAACCAACTGAAGCCCTTCATGAACGTGCCATTGTACCGACATTATAACTCTGACACAAACCAGCAAAGATTGGATATCCATTGCGATACAATCCCAAATCATGAAGCCGTTTTCTGGATGTAGGAAGTTCATAAGTTGCAGCAAGATTAGACCAATCACCCTGTCACCTCCACGCTTTTATTCGGTGACTGGCACTGGCTAAACAGCAGCAAAATTATCACTGAACACAATAATATGCCATTCTGTTATCTAAGTGGAAACAATTGCTATCTACAACATCAATGACTGTGCATCAGGGACACTAAAGAACGATTCAAATGCATTCAGCTTTAAGCCAATCGTCGAGAAATTCTTGAAGATATGGGACAACCACCAAATCCTGCAAAAGCTTTACACTCGTAGATTATGGGGATTATGGATGCTTCAATTTAAATACTCTTGAGGTACTGAGCTTCAGCCATCTTGTCGGGAGCTTAAATACCAGCTTCAACGATTACTTTAAGTACTTTTAAAGCCCAAATCCTCTACATACAATTACTCACTTGATCAAAAGATGTCAGTATTAAGAAAACAAAAAGAAACTTCATCCATTCAACACGAAACAAGTATTTATTTATAATAAAGTCAACTATAAAACCAACAACAGATTTAAAAGTTAATAATATAAAGCAAGTTTAATGATTGACAACGTGTTTCAGCAACGAGGCTTTGGCCCGCTGGAATTCAGGTGATATACGAGAATGCTTTGAAGATCTTGAGTGCTTATATAAAAGCTTTGCTGAGTAGTCCCGTAGTAAGTTTATGATGTGTCCACTACATTCTGACGTCCGTTTTGATGCACAAATACTCTTAGCAATGACCCTATTTACTGCTTCGCCATTCTCTCCACATCCTTTAAAAAGTAGCATATGAAAGTTTGTTTCAGTTGTGACACAACTACAAGACAAACCAACCATTCTTAGATCTAAAACGAGACCTGTTATAAATAACAGCAAATAGACAAACGTTGCGCAAGCCGTATAAATCACTCAGATGAACAACAAGTACTCCAGATGAAATTAAGTTAATAATGTTTAAACATAACAACGGTTGATCTATTGAAATCAGTTTAAATCTTAGGAATGCTAACAGCTTACTAATGTGAACACGAGAATCTACCGGCAACTTATTAGTACAACATTGCCATATACAAAGGTGAAAAAGTGAAGCCTAAACATAAGTAGAGATTATAAGTGAGGTAGGAGCTACATTTAAGTATTGATATTGATTATTTTACAATCTCTAACACATGTAGAGAACTCGTTCATTTGTCGAATTTAATTGCGTTGTCATCTTCCAGGCTTCTGAGATGAAAATAACATAAAAATAATTTTTCATTGGTGACTGGGAGAAAAAGGAACGTTTTCTTTTTAATCTCGCTAGCTAAGCAAATTTGCTTTCCTCTGATTATGTCCACAAATAATTACTAAGTGCTATCCTCACAATTTGCATAAAAGTGTAATCAAATCTTCAAGGCTTTACCTTTCCCTGTCAGTCCTAGTATATTTTATTGAACATAAATAAAATATGTTTTCCGTCTATACTTTAATTTATTCTTAAGTTTTAAGTGTTTTAAATAAACTCAACTTAACTATAAAAGTCATTAAGTCGCATGAAATTCAAGTATGATTAAGCTTATGTTTTTAATTCTTAATATGAGACAAAATAAATAATAAATCGCGTAGTACAGAAATTTTATTTCCCATCTTTCTTACATTGAAAAATAAAAACATAACATAGGAAATGTATAGCAAATTAAAAAAAAAAAACACCTAGAAAAATATTTTATTTTTTAGTCACATTTTGTTGTACTTCCATGACTTGCATATTTACACTAAAAAGAGTAAAATAAAAATAGTAATGAATTCAATTTGGGTAAATATTAGTTTAGTTTTTAAAGCCGATTTTTAAAACATGGAAAATAACATGAACAATTTAGCAAAAATCTATTTTTGTATACTTTTAGTACAGTTTGGCATTACTCAAATCAGACCATACACAGATAAATCTTATAAATTATAATTTCCACGATATAAACCACACTGTTAAAAGTAATTTCACAAATTTTATACATGTTTCCTATTTTTAAGCAGATGATCTGTCAAAATGAAACCCATAAAATGTTTTTCTATTAAAAAGAGTACAAATAAGAGTGAGCATCTGGTAACATTATTTCAAGAACAACCATCCTACAAAAGAAAAGAAAAATCTATTCTAAAAATGAGGATCTTATCTTGAAGATGAAAAAAAAAAATGATGATAAAAAAAACCAAGTGAACTCAACGAAGCAGCAAGAAAATGTGATAGAAGAAAACATCTCATTTTACGGACCCGGAAGCAACAATAGATGAGTTACTGCCCTTGATCTTTTCTGTAAAGACACAAACAGGATATTTCCCTTTTTTTTTATTTTTATTTTTTTGGGTTTTTGGGTGATCTCAAACCCTTTCCCCCCCAAGCATGTGTAAAAAAAGCCCCCCCCAGGCAATATAAGTTCTGAAGTAAAACATCTACGAGCGGCTATTTTTTTGACAAATGATGTATTGAATGAATGTCAACTGCATTACTTTCGCTTTCAGAAATAGAAGGGTTCTTTTCGTAAACTAATATTTAAATGTCACACACTTCCACCTTTTCATATACGATGACAAATTGTGATTAAGTGTTTAATGTTCGGGAAACATATCGTTGCAATTCAGAGGAATGGAAAGTCATTTGTTAATACAGATAATTTATCTCAAGAGTCAGTTGTCTGTCAGCTGCCATTCAATGTGTGGATATTGGCTTATTTAAAAATTAAAATTGATGATAATATTATGTTTTAATGGGACACAGAGTACGATTCAATTGACAAAAATTGGTCAAAAATTCAAATGGAATGTTTTTAACCTAAATTGTTTTTTATGTCATTTTTTATAATCTCACAAAATTTGAAACCTGTAAGTTAAAAAAATTCATAGTTATGATAACTTTTATGTTCGTTTTTATAAATAAAAAATTTAAACTCATTTATCTCAGAACGAAAAAATCACTCATTTATCTTCATTTAAAAGGCTTTTTTTCTTTTGCGCCTAGTGCTTTGAATTTTTTTTTAACTATTGCTAATAGTTTATTTAACAAAAGTTGGAATGCATTTTTGAATCAAAGCATAACCTTTTTTTTAAAAGATAGTTGAATTGAGAATTTACTTATTTTTTTTAAAAAATGTTTAAAAAAAAATTTACAAAAAAATATTTTGTATACAAATATAGCAGTAAACCCATACCAATTTTTTATATAGTTGACGTATTTGTGGATAAAATTTTGTGTTTGTACGTCAATTATTGTAGGAGAAGTAGCATTTTAAAAAACCCTTCAAAAAAAAAATTTTTTTAAAAAAAACTGGGTTTGTTTTTGTAGTATTTTGAGCACGAAGTCTGTTTTACATATTCCATATATATTGGTTACGAGTAAAAAAAAATGTAAAAATCTTTAAATCAAAGATTTTTGTAAAATTTTGTCCCCCAAGGAAGCTTACACTTTTTGCTTAATTAAGGGAATTTTTCAAAATAAAAAAGTACAAAAATCGTTTAATACGAAACTGAGGGGACTGATATATTTTTTTTTGTTAAAGAAAATTGAAAAAAAAACCCCATACATTCAACAAAATTAATTCTATTAGAGTACATTTCATTTACATAGATAAGCACGTATAGAATTGTATGTAATAAAAACCGTTCAAACATTTACGCAATTTGCTCTCTTTTTTTCATTATTGTCGATAAAGTAGAGTTAGCAATACCAAAACCTTGACAGATTTCCGTTTTCGTCTTCTGTTTGTGATCAACAGCCTTAAAACTCTTTCTTTTAAAGGGGCGAAATAGTAGTTTGTTTCCCCCTGAGTTTTTGCCATTTTTTTAAAAAAAAAATTCTTCTCAAACTCCCCGGGTTTTTTACTCACAAATTTCTTACCGAATTTAAAAAACCAACTGTTGAGAGATGAGATATTTTTGTGTGGCGTTTGTAGGGGCGAACGATGAAAGTAGTTTAGATAAACAAAATTGGCTAGTGTCACATGCTATTTTCGGGGTATTTAAAAACCAAGTTAGCCTCCTTTCTACGAAACATGTGAAACGGCCTCTCTTTCATTTCCCACCCTCTCTTAAATCTAGCCTGCTCGGCTAGGGATTTTGGTATTTTATTCAATCCCAAGAGGGCTCTTTTTTTAAAAGGAAAAAAAGCATTAAAAACATAACGTTTATCGGGACCTTGTTTTATTTTGTGTTAACCGATATTTTTTTAAAAATTTTAAAAAAAGGTTTTACTGTAGTACATTTTCTTTTTTTAAAAAAATTTTTAATTAAATATATATATTTAATAGATTTTCCCTCTAAATAAAAAAAAAAAAATTTCCCAAACTTTTTTTTGTTTGATTCTAATATTTTTTTAAAAAAAAAAATAGGTTTTAAATTTTATCATAAACTAATCATTTTCATGTTTTTTCTACAAGTAAATTTTTTGAGTTTTTAAAAAAGTTTTTGTCACAAAATCCCAAAATCGCTTTGTCCCCGATCAAGTAAATTTAATTTTCAGTTTTTTTTTTTATTTTTAAAATTCAATTTCAATTAAAAAACTATTTTAAATCCCCGAGTAATAAAAAACTTTTTCCTTTGGGAAATTTTCCTTAAAAAATCAAAAATATATGAATTAAAAAAAAAGGATATAAAAAAACCAAACCCAAAAAATTTTTTAAAAATCTTCTTTTTCTGATATGAATTATATGTGTCCGGGGCCGTGTCAAGGTCACGAATTCAGGAAAGATACCCTTGTGGGCCCAAATTTTTAAAATTTTAAGAGGGGGGTTTTCGTTGGGATTTTCCAAAATTTTTTTAATTTGGAACCCCCAAAAAATTTAAAAGTTTTCGTGAAAACCCATTTCATACCAAGAAATATCTCAAAATAAATTTTAAAATAGATCCCAAAATTTATAGGCCCTTTTTTTAAAGGAAATTTAAAAAAAATTACATTTTATTATGAAAAAAAAATTTTTAAAATAATTTTTTTTTAAAAATAATTTACTCAAAAGGGGAAATTTAGCCTTTCATTATATTTAGTAAATGGGATATATGTATAAAATTTTTTCAAAAACTGTCGGGAAATCCACACAAAATTTTGGAAATTAAATCCCCTATTCATTTTGATTTTTCCCTTTGTTTTTACTTTGTTTTTGAAACCCCCTCACGTTGAGGAAAAATATTTTACTTTAAACAAAATGTTCCCGAATGGCCCTTAAAACGTTTATTGTTTTGGAGAAAAACCCCCTGTATTTTGCATGAATTTTCTACCTAAAATTTAAAAGCTGTTCTTTGTTTTTTTTTAGATTTTAAGAAAACTCCTTTTTTGGTTCCCCTTTTCCCTTTATTTATAGGGTTTTTTTTTCCACAAATGTAAAAGGGTGTACTTTTTGGAAAAACTATTTAGTTTTTAAAGACATAGAGCTAACCAACGAGTATAAAAAATTTCTCGTGGAACCCAAGATAATGGGTATTTTTACAATATAGTAAGAAGTATATATATAAAGATGAAAGCGTTTTAATATTCTTTTAGTATATTATAATAAAAGTATTAAAAATAAAGTTATTATGTATAAATAAATTTTTTAGATTTAATGAATAGGACTAGCTTTTAACATTTGTAACTTTATAAACTCCATAGAGAACGTGAATCCATTTTACATGTGTATTTGCTTTTTCTCGATTTTCTTATTGTGACTCGTGAAATCTCTAGGTATGCCTTGTGGAACTCCAGGGTTCTACGGAATACAGTTTGAAGACCACTGATGTACGTTAAATATATCATGGCTAAAAAATCTTTGCTTTGTCGGAAAAATGGGTTGCCTGCTCAGGACTTGACTCGTCACTTGTTCACAGCTCAAAATACGAGGTCTGTTGTAAACCAGTTTCTGCGTTGCTTTATAGAGCTACGTTAATAAACACTCATTAATATAAATTATATCTGATTACCAACCTGTATGGGTGCTACCATGGTTAGAACATTCGTAGAAATGGTCCCTTGCAAAGATGAATTTTCATGAGCCTCGATCTGACACAGTCGACGAGGTGGCATCAGAAACAACAAAACTTCCTGAGAAAATAAATTTTTTTAACTCTTTATTTTAGCATAATTAAAAGAAAATAAAAAGATGTTTGGAAATATCCTGTATTTATTTTTAATAAGAAACATATATATTAAAACATTACAAATTATATGTATAAACAGAATTTTCTACTTAATAATTTATTACTATGGCATATACAAAAATAAAATATTTTTAGTTGTGGGATTCTTTTTAACATTTTAATGAAGTATGCCTATGCTGTTTTATATGTATATTTTGGAGGAGATAATATTTTCATGAGTAACATTGTATTCAAAATACATAAGTTTAATCAGATGGTTTGGAAAATTAATTTTCTTAAAGATAACCTCAAAATGTACCTAAACATGGGATAAAAAGTTATTCTTTTCAAACAATGTAAAACTTGCTGAAAAATATCAAAAATTTTAGATGATTATTAAAATTTGAAATGTACAGATTTTTTTTTATTATTATGGTTAAACAAGTGTATATTTTCCTTTGTATCAAAATTGTCCCTCTTAGATTTATAAATGTGAAATATTTACATTTTCATAAATCCTCGTGTTCAAAACAAAAAAATAATTATTACTCGGGGAGTTTAAACAAACACTTTCAAGAGTTCTAAAATATAGCCTTACCAAAGTTTATTTTTATGCATAACCTTTTCTTTCTTTTTAAAACACTTGAGCAAAGTATTTATTTTTTTTTTA